>JAPDVR010000022.1:8546719-8811719 GCA_026230005.1 Gila orcuttii | reverse complement strand
CTCATAACTCCGGCCCATCTCTGCTTATTTACGATGCAAGGGTAAATAATAAACTGGTTCTTTGAATAAGTAAATTTTCTTTACTTAAGAAACACTTTATTAAAGTTCATCTTTTATGTATATGTAGAGGAGTGGAGAAGAGCGTCTTGCATTTGTCGTCGAGTCACACTGTGCGTAGCGCTTCATTATAATGTGAGATTTTGGTTAAATGACAGAAAAAAACGAACGCCCACATAGCTACAGCTACAATAATCCTCATAACCTTTAAGCTGATGAAAACGTGATGTGATGGTCGACTGCCTCAGGTGCAGCCGTTCTATTGACGAAAAAACACGACATTCACTGGACAAAAACTTCATAGGTTCACTTGAGCTTGATTTTGGTAAAGTGTTAGTAATTTAAATAATAATGATGACACATGCAAGTATATGATCACATATAAAGCCACAATATAAAATTTGCCATCCCGTTGTTTAATTGTAAAAAAAAAATAAAAAAATAATGTTTTTTCCCCGCCATTTCTTTTAAAAGTAGAAAATTTTGGTCATACTGTGTGAGGGGCCCAACATTTGCTTTTGGCTATGTCAGAATATGAGGTAAATCCGGCCCTGTGCGCGCCTCGCTGGCTCATCTGTGACCAGGACAGCACGTCTTTGTGGTTTATCGAGAGCTGTGTCATCCAGCATAATATCGGCATACCATCACACAGGATGAACCACATCCAACAGGAGTAAGTGTCGACGCAAGAGGAAGCTGTCTGAAAGGATTGTCCAGGTACTAACTCGGATTATATCCAATGTGTACATAAAACCACAGCTGTTAAATGTGCACTTCCAATCTCCTATTTCCACCAAAACTGTTCGTCAGGAAACTCCGCAGTCGATATTCATGGTCGGGCGGCTATAGCCAAACATGTGATCACTTGTGCCAATGCCAAATGTTGGTTTCATTGGTGCCAGCAGAGGAAATCTTGGGCAGTGGACAATCTGAAACATGTATTGTTCTCTGATGAGTCCACATTCACTGTCTTTCCCACATCCGTGTGAGTTCTGGTGTGGAGAAATCCCAATGAGATTGAACACCTGGTGAAGCACAGCGGTGGATCAGTGATAGTTTGAAATGTAATATCATGGCATTCCCGACTGTGTTTGATGGGTGCGTCACTGCCAAAGACTACCGAACTATTCTGGAGGACCATGTGCACCTAAAGTTTCAAACATTTTACCCTGAAGGGGCTTCCGTGTGTCAGCATGATAATGCATTAATACACACAGCAAGACTGGTGACAGAATGGTTTGATGAACATGAAAGTGAAGCTGAATCTCCCATGGCCTGTACAGTCACCAGATCTCAATGTTTCTGAGCCACTTTGGGGTATTTTGGAGGAGCAAGTCAGAAATGTTTTGTTTTGGCCACAAAATGAGTAAAAAAAACATCACTAACAAATATTCCCATGCTACTCTTATGATATTGGGACAGAAATGGAACAACATGGATTCTAAAATGAAAATGTTGCCTTTTAATTTAAGACATTTAATTTCAAATCGAATGAATCTTTAATTTAAATAATTTAAAAATATTGTGTATTTATTAACATTTTTGTATTACATTATTCTGATTAATAGTGAAGCCGTAATAAATTAAATATTTTTAAATACAACATATTTCATATAATAATAATTATTTTATTTTATAATTATCATGGTACTATCATGTTTTTTAAGACCTTGAAATTTCATGAAAATATCATTGTACATGAATATGGTGAATAAGTGAAAGGAAAAAGATGAGAAAACTAATTTGACATTTTGGCAGTATAAATCAATCACACAAACAGACACAATTTCCATGCAGACATGATCCATTAGAACACACAACCCAAACTAAGAGCGATGGGCAGGTGTGTCTAGAGCTGAAATGCTGTGCCATAAAGACGGACGAGCCAACAATGAACAGCGTTGTTAAAACCGCCACACTTTCCTCCAGAGCAAACAAACACACAGCACTGAGCAAACTCATCAGCATTTAAAAGCAGACAGATATTGAGACAATGACTCGCGTTAACATTTACTCGCACATTCAGATGTAAAAACACACACGCAGCCGGATTCAGATGTGTGAGCTCACACAACTCTCAGAAGTGCAAACATAATCTCCCAGCCGCACGTGTGTGTAGGGCCGGAGCAGGCCTGTGGCAGAAGGCTCCGCGGGACGGCACGTGAGCGCCTCGCTCTCAGCTGTGTTTACGCACCGGCAGAAAAGACCAGAGAGTGAGGGATGACCAAAAGAAAGGGTGAAAGAGAAAAGAGCAGCAGCCCTCCAGAGGGAGGAGGAGGGGGGAAGGACGGGGCCCCTAACAATGACCCCGCACTGCAGGTGCAGTCCTGTGGACACAAGGCCGGGAGTGTGTCTCATTCTAGTCCCCTTTTAATGTGATAATAGAACTGATACTGTTGTCTTAGTTCTCTCTCTTTCTGTCTTCGTCTCGCCCCACCCGCCTCGCTCAGGGCCGACCCCTCCTTCACCAACTTAACTCATTTACATCAGTTATTTACATGGGGTTGGTATGATAGCACATCGATTTCACAGCCTAAACTTAACTTTAAATGTCATAAAAAGGTAAAATTATCGGATACTTTTCCCCTTCCTGCATGTAGGTTGCGCCACGACCACAATTTGTTGTGCTTTTTTCTAAATATTCTTTCTAAATAAATTATAATTTTCAAAAGTGTTGAATTTTCAAATTTTTAATCAAAGCTGCTTCTTTATTATTATTATATTATTATCACGTGATAATAATAGCCAAAGTGCTCAAACAGGTTTTATTTACAAGATTAACAAGATATTTTTTTATTTTATTTTTTTCATAGTTTTCCCCCTCTGATATGAGTTTATACTCCTCCAATATTAATTATACATAAAACATGATCATGAGAAAAAATGATAGAAGATACATGATAAAGTTTTCACATCATTGTTTGAATGAATTGCATGAATGTAAGTTGGGATAAATTAATAGATCCAGCCAAAAAAAGAAAGTGTCATCTCATTAAAAATTACAGAAAAGCTTCTTATACTGTTGAAGGATATCCCATAATAATTGATTTTTGTTTACCAATAACTGTAGTAACTATTAGTAACCATGGTTACCTTTGTGCAGTTTTGTTATCTTCATTTGCACTTGTATGAGACTTTTATAGCAAACAGATACTTGCTTCTTTTTCTTCTTCTTTTTTTAAATTTAAGAATCTTTCAGTAAATGTCCAAAAGCGTCAAGAAGACATTATCTTAGTGGAACTGTTTTGCAATTGTATTTTGAACAGATTTATATGCTGTAAGAAAATAAATCAACAAATACATAAAATAATACTTGTACTTTGAAAGCCTCATATCTAATACTGTTGTAAAGTAAATCTGCATGCCAACATGCTCTGTGAGACATTTACTTGTGATTTGTGTGGAAAGGTCACAAGTGAGAAAGTGAATTTATGGTGTGTGTGTGTGTGTGTGTGTGTGTGTGTGTGTGTGTGTGTGTGTGTGTGTGTGTGTGTGTGTGTGTGTGTGTGTGTGTGTGTGTGTGTGTGTGTGTGTGTGTGTGTGTGTGTGTGTGTGTGTGTCTTAATCTTTGTTCACACACATTTAGGAAAGACCCCAAGAGAGCGACTGCATCTCTCACAATGCAGCACCAATTCTTTTTATTGCTTAATTCCTGACCCTCTCAAATATTTAACTGTGTGTGTGCGTGTGCGTGTGTGTGTGAACTGGGGAGGGGGGGAGGGGGGTAAGAGAATTAGTAACCAATACAAGCAAAGATATCTCCATTTATTACTTAGTAAAAACAAGAAAATTAAAAAATGAATACATTTACAGCATTAGAAACACTGTCAATACTCAAAATGAGTTTTGTCCTCTGAATATTTTAGTACAGCACACCCAGACTTAAAGAGATGACTTTCTTTCTACTGTGGAACACAAAAGAAGGTATTTTAATTTAGACTTATTTATATGGACAAAAACACACACATTCTTCAAAATATCTTCTTTTATGTTCCACAGAAGAAAGAAAGTCGTCTCTGGGTGTGCTGTACTAAAATCTTCAGAGGACAAAACTCATTTTGAGTTTTAGTGGTTTGAAACGACATGAGGGTGAGTAAATGATGACAGAATTATCCCTTTAAGGGTGTGTTCACACTTGACATGTTTGGTTAGAATAAAACTAACTCTGGTGTGATTGCTGTTAGTGCGGTTCAAGTGTGAACACTGTCATCTGAACCGGTGCGCACCGAAAAAGAGGAAGAGAACTGAAAAGGTGGGTTTCTGTTTGTTTCCAAACAAACTCTGGTGTGGGTCAACTGAATATGAATGCAACACAGACATCTAAATGAACCAAAAACAGGACATGATGTCACAAGATGCAACCCTAGAAAGGACAGAATGCTCAAGCATATGGTTTTTCTCATCATAGTCACGATTTTGCCCATTGCAGTTCAGTACAGGCATCGGAAATGATTCCGTCTTTTACTCATTTTTACACGACTTCTCAGCTGGTAGAAATACCATCATGTGTACAAACATTCAATGAGAGCATTTATCCCAGCACACATTGTTTTGGATGTTCAAGTTCTGTCCCCAAATATAGGTCTTTTTTTTTTTGGGTTTGGTCAGCAGTGATTCAGCATGAACGCTAAGTGAATGAGAACTAAATGTATTATTTTCTTTTTTGGTCCAGACCAAAAGAACCAAGAAAACTGAACTACAAGTGTGAACACACCTTGAGATTTTTGGGAAAGACAAGAAACGTAGGCTATGTTCGTAATATCATACCACTCATACTGTTTCTGCAATATTTAGTATGCATACTGTGCGCAGCATACATTTTCTGGATGACATACTATATACAATTGTCAAAATGTGCACTGCATGAAACTGTATTTCATAATGCAATGCACTCAACTTGACCTTTTCAAACAATAATAGCTGTGATTTTCTCTTTCTTTACTAATTATTTAATCAGATGTTCACGAGTTCAAAAAATAAATTTTAGGCAAAAATTGCTAAAGTGATAGTTGTAATTTACAGAAATACATTAAACTTATGCTATGTTCAGAATAGCATACTACACAGTATGTGAATGCAGATTATCGATGACCTACAACATTTGTCAGAATGGGCAGTCTACAACAGAGCACACTATACAAAATGTTAAATCCCATTATGCAATTCGCTCGACTTGACCTTTCCAAGCACTGTCAGTGCTGGCTGCAATTTTTAACATATTTTTATTGATTTATTATTTAATACTAGGCTATTGATTTGTTTAATTTATTTGTTAAATGAATAAATAAATAAACATTATATCATTATTATTATGTTATATATTGCACATAT
Source organism: Gila orcuttii (assembly GCA_026230005.1). Lineage (NCBI taxonomy): Eukaryota > Metazoa > Chordata > Actinopteri > Cypriniformes > Leuciscidae > Gila > Gila orcuttii. The sequence goes on along the minus strand of JAPDVR010000022.1, from coordinate 8,806,331 downwards.
TATAATGTATTATAATATTGATAATTTCAGCTGCGTGACGCACCGGCCTCGTATCTCCCACGGAGGAGCTTCGGAAGCGTAAAAGGAGGAGCGACGACAGCGAAGGACGAGAGAGGACCACGCCTGGACATTTATATTGTTTTGTTTATGTGTGTGCGGCAGTCATCCGTAAGGGACTGCCGCTTTACTTTCGTTTTGTGTTTGTTTATTTTATGATATTAATGTTTATTTATGTTTGTTCCCTGCTGGTGGAATGACCTGCCTAACTCAACCCGAGCTGCTGAGTCCGCAGCCATTTTCAAGAAACGGCTGAAGACGCATCTTTTTTTGGCAACACTTGATCCATTAATACTAACACTTTATTTATTTTCAATTCTATATCCAATTAAAAAAAATGCACACTGCGTTAGACTCAACAGGGAAGGGTCACAGCACTTGCAATTGCTTCTATTGCTCTCCACATTTGTAAGTCGCTTTGGATAACAGTGTCTACTAAATGATTTAATGTAAATGTAAAATTACGTCTGATCATTCGCCGGTTCCCGCCTCCTTCTTCCTTGAACACTAACCTTGCTACATTGGTGCCAAAGCCCGGGAGGAAGGAGGGACACGCTGTCGGAGAGCCGTCGCTGTTGAGGGGGATCGTTGTGCCGAGGAGGTCGGGCAGCACGAAGGAGCTGTGACCCCCAGTGGCAGCCCGAGGCAGTGGTGCTGGAGCGATTGAAGAACAGGTGGGACGGAGAGCTCGCTGCTGTGCTCCTGGGTTGAGGTGGGGTGGCTGCACTCAGTGATTGGACAGAGAGGGAATTGGGAGTTTGCTGTCGGGCCACTGTAGCGGAGGACCACCAGGAGGCGGAGGAGTGTTGAGCTGTCCACCGAGGAGTGTCCAGTACCATCACATGGCACCGCGAGAGAGAGACTCTCGGCTGGTTGAGGGCCGAGCGGCAGTGTGTCCGGGAACCGGACCACGTAATTTTCCTCTTTTCCCTCTCTCGTCGCTCCTCCTTTTATGTTCCCAGAGCTCTTCCATGAGAACTTAAAGCCGGTGCGGTGCGCAGGTGATGATGATTAACACTCGCCCCACTGGCCTTGCACCATTTGGCCTCTGCATTGTCCTATTTGCCACATACACCGATGAGCCATTACATTATGACCACCTACCTAATAACCTAGTAGGACCTCCTTTAGCCTGCAAAACAGCGACCATGTGGCGAAGCATTGATTCAACAAGGAGGCGATAGGTCTCCTGTGGTACCACAATGTCAACAGCAGGTCCTCCAGATCCCATACATTGAGGGTGGTGGTGATGTAGCTTGAACCCGCTTTTCCAAATCGAACCTCAAATGTTCGATTGGGTTCATGTCCGGTGAATTTGGAGGCCAAGGCATAAACAGTGGTTCCTCGAACCACTCCTTGATGATTCTGGCAGGGAACACAGTTGGCATGAATGGGTGCACTTGCTCCACAACGATGTTTAGATACCTGACAGCTGTAAGGGATTGTGCTACTGGGAAGAAAACATCACCCACAGCATAATACCACAGCGGGTGGCCTGTGTCTGCCTAATAGTGCATCCAGGTGCCATAGCTTCTGTTGGTAATCGACATATCCGCGCTCGGCCATCAACGTGATGCACCAGGAATGTTGATTCGTCCAATCATCCAAGGTCCAATCTCAATGATCTTGGGCCCATTTCATGTGGTGTAGATGATGGCGTGCAGTTAGCATGGGGACCCAGCTGGGTCGTCGGCTACGCAGGCCCATATGCAGAAGGTTGCGATGAACTGTGTGCTGTGACACATTGCCCTGGTTACCACTGTTGTAGCTGCTGATATGTCGCACAATGGCCCTGCAGTCACTGTAAACAATGCACGATAGTCTCTGCTCCCCTCTGGTATCAATGAGCTGCGTACAACACACGGCTGGACGGCGGTTTTTCGTTTGGCCATCCGTGCACAACTTTTGATATGGGCAAGCAATGAAAACAAAGGAAACAGGAACTAACAGGAACACAGGAAACTAGAAATACAGCATGAAAGTCCATGAACAAACACAGAGAACATATGACAGAGCAGGAGGCAGAATGGGGGAAGATTGGAGGGCCAGGGCGGAGCAGGAAAAGCTGGGGTGGAGCCGGCAGAGCAGCTGATGAAGCTGGCTGTTCAGAGAGCCAAAGCCGAGATTGCAGAGCAGGTGGTCAGGGCGGAGCCGGCAGAGCAGGCGTAACAGGGAGCTCAGGGAGTACAGAGACAGCATCCTTGGCAGTAACATGACAGGCAGAGAGTTCAGAGATGGCATGCTTGGCAGTGATAGGGTAGACAAAAGTATAAAAGACGGCCTCCTTGGCCGTGGCAGGGAGCACAAAGAGCACACCTCTTTCTTTACGCCACCGCCTCGGGAGGAGTTGTAGCGTCACCACCGCCTCGGGAGGAGTTGTAGCGTCACCACCGCCTCGGGAGGAGTTGTAGCGTCCCCACCGCCTCGGGAGGAGTTGTAGCATCACCACCGCGTCACCACCGCCTCGGGAGGAGTTGTAGTGTCACCACCGCCTCGGGAGGAGTTGTAGCGTCACCACCGCGTCGCCACCACCTCGGGAGGAGTTGGAGCGGACGACACCAACTTTGGGAAGAATAGGGGAGGCCTCTGCGGCAGTAGTACATCACAGGAAGCGCAGTCGACAGTCGAAGGCCCTCGAGACCTCCAGACTCTGGACCAACGGACTTGGGACCAACCGACTTGAAAGCGCTGAGAGCACCGCACTTGGGACCACCAGAGATGGAAGCACTGATTCCACCTTGACTTGAGAGCGTTTTTTTGAGACAGCGATGGCTTTTTATGTAATGCATTTGCTCAAATTGTGCTAATTTTCTGACCAATAATTTGTGTTTAAGACAATTAAATGCATAGTGCTCAGCCATTTTGGGCTTGGCCCTTTTTTTTGCACAGAAGTGTAAGCAACAGCAATGGTGATACTTAGCCAACATCACTAATAATAAAATGATAAATAATGTTCCTGGTACACCTTTTCCTGACTTTGCATTAGCAGCTCAGAAACCATTTTAGTGATACTCCAGTGTCTATAGTGTGTTCAAATGCCACCGGAAGATTGAAGCAACAGCTCCCTGTCCTGTTTAGACAAGTGTTTCCTATCGGTGGCTTCAAATGGGAGACTGACTCCTGGAGCGGAATCAAACACACATTTACACACCTATTGTCACACACAATGATTACTGAGCCACTGTTACTGGCCTCAACCAATGAATCACTCACAACCATTAACATAAATGTACCACAACTCACAAGAATACTTTGGAATGCAAGACAAAAACAAATATGTCAGGATTGTTAAGATCACAGCCACAGGCCAAAGCACACACACACACACACACACACACACACACACACACACACACACACACACACACACACACACACACACCTCAAAGTGAGTACCCTGGGGGCAGCAATGGGAGGTAGCGAGTGTGCTAACAGAAAAACACGTGTAAAGCTTTAAATAAGACACAAAGTTAAGAGGCGAACTCCCACTCGCTGTCTTCACCTCCTCTCATCCTCACAACGCCCAGATTATAAAGGGAAGAAAAGGCCAAAGGCTGAGGATGAATGCAATCTCTCTTCTCCTCTCTCTCCCTCTTTTTTTCCGTCGCTCTGCACATATGAATGCTTAATTAAATGTGCAGCTTGTGCAAAGTATTATTCCAGTTGAGATGCTTATCGGCCATCTATGTAATAAGATCTTTGCAGGCTCATAGCTACATTTCAAGCAAATTTCCTCCCTATTCTTGTTCTCGTACCTTCATTCTGCGGTCTGCGGGGTCTTTTTTGTGCCGTGGAGAGGGGCGGCGTGAATGTGTTAATATCCTGGTCCGGCATGTTTTGCTTCATTAGCACGTGTAGGAAAATACGTATGAGGCAGATGGATGAAATTCATTTTATGGATTTCAAGTGAAACATCATGTGTGTTTGTTCATAATGAAAACGGATGGTGAAACTGTGGGAATGGGAGGAGAGAAAGATGTTCTTTCAGCTCCCAAATCGCTCTCTCTCTCTCTCTCTCTCTCTCTCTTGTAAATGCTCAGTTTTAGGAGTGAGCTAATCTGTCTTGAACACTGTAAAATATGAGGCTGTTTATGAATGCATCTGCAATCTGCAATCCACAACATGATTCATCATTCACAGCTCAAGGTTCTCTGAGGGTGGCCTGACTGCTCGATGGGAACGCTAATGCTCTTCATCGCTTCTCTGCTCTTATCTGTAGTGTTCATTTCATTTCATTTCTCTTTCTTTCTTTCTTTCTTTCTTTCTTTCTTTCTTTCTTTCTTTCTTTCTTTCTTTCTTTCTTTCTTTCTTTCTTTCTTTCTTTCTTTCTTTCTTCCTTCCTTTCTTTCTTTCTTTCTTTCTGTACAATGGACCAAGGTAATACCTTGATATATTTGGATGTAAATATGAGCAACTCTTTATTTCAATGGTCCACTTTAAAAAATACTACCAAGTATAAGTAACTTTGCAACTATATGTCAACTGACTCTCATGGTTTCATGTTTGTTTGTTTGTTTGTTTAACATACAAACAAATCCTGTGATATTATCATGTTTTTTTATACATGTACAATGGTAATATCAGAATTTCTGTACCCTGGAGAACAATACACATATCTCCTTCTTTCTTTTTTATCTTCTCTCGATCATTTTCTTTCATTCTCTTAGTAAATGGTACTGACACAATGAAATTAACATGCTTTCTGAACAGTTACCATGGTTATAGCATGGTTTTGGGTAATATACCATGCTAATATTATGGTATTCTTTGAAGTACCTTGGACTACCATGTTCTTTCTTTCTTTCCTTAACTTAGTACTATAGTTTTGTGAATATATATCATGGTCATACCATATCCATTTACATTTATTTATATAGCAGATGTTTTTATTCAAAGCGACTTACAAATGAGAACAATAGAAGCAGTTAAACTAACAGTAGGACAACAATATGCAAGTGCTGTGACCCTTACCAGTTTAATCTAACACAGTACGTGTACGTGTACTTTATTTTTTATTTTTATATAAGGATAATAGATATAGAATAGAAGATAAAGTGTTAGTATTAATGGATCAAGTGTTGCCGAAAAAGATTTAGCCGTTTATTATCCTTTCATTAATGTACACAATGCCATTACCATATCAAGTGTTTTAGAGTACCACCTTTTTTCTTTCTTTTCCCTCTATACGGCATGTACCATTGGTTTTCAGACATGTATCATGTGCATGTGTAGGTCATTGGTATAAGTAAATCCATGGTATAAGTCATTAAGATCCCTGATTTTATCATCTGATACCATCAGTGTACCATGGTACTGCTAGTCATTTTTATAAGGCTTTCTTTAGTGTTCCCACATTTTCTTTTCAGAAAATTTACTAAATCTACATTTCTCATGTGTCATCAAACAAAGAGTAGCCTATGTCAAACACAAGCAGATCATCCTGAAATGCCAAACAGACATCACATACACACAGAGACCTGTAACAAGCATGACATCACTCCTATAGGCTTGTGATCAAACCTCTCCGAAGAATTCTCAGACATACATGATGCAAAACAACACCGGGGTCTATAGTTGATCTCACAAGTTAAAATCTCATTTCATGCTGTCAGAGAAGGATCAGGCATCGCTCATAACAGAACCGAGCCAGACAAATCACGCCGGCCAGATTTTTCCTCTCCATCCAAGGAAAGGAGGAATGGAAGAGGGAGTGAGAGATGTCAGCATCGCCTCCCTATAAACACGCGGAAGATGATCAGCCTGCTCTCGGAAAGACATTTTTTTTCAACCTCGGGATAGATGAGGAGGATGACTTATAATAACAGCATTTCCACCCTCTATAAATCTAATGCACACACACACACACACACACACACACACACACACACACACACACACACACACACACACACACACACACACACACACACAGGTGCACACACATCTGTGCATGGAGGTGTCTGTTAAAGAACACTACTGCCTCCTAATGGTGATGTGTGAACTGCAGCCAAGCTTATAATATTGACAGATTCATAAAATGACTTTCACACAAATGCAACATTTTTTTTTATGAAAGTAAATTGTTAGTACTGCTGTTGCTTATTCTCATCCACTTTCATTCATGACAGCCTGGCCAAAAATGATGATGGCATAATTTGGCATTTTTAATTGCGTTATCACAAATAAAACAATTGACTCCAAGCACAACTACGCAATATGCTTACAAAATCTTTTATCATTTTTTTTATAATATTTGAATAAAGGGTGAAGATGTCAATTTTGGTCACTTCTTTATCGCTATAACAAAAGTTACAGGGTTATAACAGGGTTTTAAACTATTTAGGCATGACCTGAATTTTCCTAACAGGGTTGAAAGAATTGCAAACCGAAATTTCAAATCTTTTTTTGAAAATAAATAGAAAATAAAACCGATCATAGCAATTTATTAACCTATTAGACTAAACAAAGTAACTACAACCTAACTATGTTGTAGTGTAGAAGCTGGTAGTAATATGTTATTATTTTATATACTTTGGACACATTAATGTTTTCATTCCACATTTTAGAAATAAAATAAAAATAATATCTGCACATTCTGTTCATTCTTCCAATAAAATGGGTTTCATGTACAGGTAATGTACAACTTGTCTATAAAACTAACTTGAATAATTTAAGCTTTGAGTTCTAAAGACCTTTCATATTATAAGAAACACATAATTAGTCAGATTTGTCCAAACATTTGAATGGTTTCTATATTTCTAACATCCATAATATGCTAGTGCCGTACAGACAATACACACACACACACACACACTGCTTGAATGATCATCTTCCTGTGACTCATAACACATCCCAACTTTCTGATCCCAGATCTGGTTTTCTGCATAACATCCATAAAAATATACGGGGAATCTGATCTCTGATCAGCCTCTTTATGAATACAACTCAAATGGCCCATCCATCACATTAAAGCGGGACTTGATGTGCGACTTCTCTCAATTACTAGTCATCCTCTCTGTTCAACACCCGCAGAGGTCGTGACCCCCGTTTATTCCTCACGGAGTGAGTCAGACTCTACTGCGGGTTCTGGCCGCTGATCTGGCATCAGAACTGGGCCTATTGTGTCAGGACGTCATTAGCTGATGATCATGATGTCATACGTGAACAATTCGGCGGTGACGAGAGAAACTGTCCAAATATGTGTTAGAAACAAACTGTCATTCTATTCTTCTCGGTTTCCTCTTAGAGTTCAACGACTACATTGTTTCAGGTCACTTTTCATACAACAATAATAATAATGGTCAAGTCAAGTCAATTGGTATGTATATACTGTATTTGTATAGTGCTTTTCACAATACACGTTGTTTCAAAACCGCTTTACAGAAAATCGTGATGTTAATGTTTCTATTATCTTAATATCTTCAAGCCATATATTCACTTTTATCAGATAAAAACTGGCCGATAATATAGTTTATATTTTATGAGGGTACAATCAAGTTGAGATATGCAATATAGTATATATATATCACCCTATATGTGAATATACTGTAAGATGGAAACACAGAGAGAGAGAGAGAGCTGGGTGATAATATAGTTATATTTTGCAATGAAAATAAAAAATCTGTATAATATACAATCAGAATTTTTATAGTATTTTATATTTTTAGTATAATAATAATACACACACACACACATATAAGTATTATTATAGATTCTTTTCATATATTAAATTAATATTGCATTGCTATATAATCGCATAATTGAATTTTTTTCAGGTCACCTTTAATAATAATAATAATAATAATTATTATATAAAATATATATACTGTATACACACACACTTATAATTATTTTTTTTTAAATGATAATTACATTTATTACATATATATATATATATATATATATATATATATATATATATACAGGTCCTTCTCAAAAAATTTGCATATTGTGATAAAGTTCATTATTATGTAATGATAAAAATTAAACTTTCATATATTTTAGATTCATTGCACACCAACTGAAATATTTCAGGTCTTTCATTGTTTTAATACTGATGATTTTGGCATACAGCTCATGAAAACCCAAAATTCCTGTCTCCAAAAATTAGCATACCATGAAAAGGTTCTCTAAACGAGCTATTAACCTAATCATCTGAATCAACTAATTAACTCTAAACACCTGCAAAAGATTCCTGAGGCTTTTAAAATCTCCTAGCCTGTTTCATTACTCAAAACCGCAATCATGGGTAAGACTGCCGACCTGACTGCTGTCCAGAAGGCCATCATTGACACCCTCAAGCAAGAGGGTAAGACAGAAAGAAATTGTGGCCTGGCATGGAGGCAATCAGCCTGTGGCACTGCTGAGGTGTTATGGAGGCCCAGGATGCTTCGATAGCGGCCTTAAGCTCATCCAGAGTGTTGGGTCTTGCGTCTCTCAACTTTCTCTTCACAATATCCCACAGATTCTCTATGGGGTTCAGGTCAGGAGAGTTGGCAGGCCAATTGAGCACAGTAATACCATGGTCAGTAAACCATTTACCAGTGGTTTTGGCACTGTGAGCAGGTGCCAGGTCGTGCTGAAAAATTATATCTTCATCTCCATAAAGCTTTTCAGCAGATGGAAGCATGACGTGCTCCAAAATCTCCTGATAGCTAGCTGCATTGACCCTGCCCTTGATAAAACACAGTGGACCAACACCAGCAGCTGACATGGCACCCCAGACCATCACTGACTGTGGATACTCCAGTGCTGCTTCTCTGTAGCCCAGGTCAGGCGCTTCTGCCGCTGTTTCTGGTTCAAAAGTGGCTTGACCTGGGGAATGCGGCACCTGTAGCCCATTTCCTGCACACGCCTGTGCACGGTGGCTCTGGATGTTTCTACTCCAGACTCAGTCCACTGCTTCCGCAGGTCCCCCAAGGTCTGGAATCGGTCCTTCTCCACAATCTTCCTCAGGGTCCGGTCACCTCTTCTCGTTGTGCTGCGTTTTTTGCCACACTTTTTCCTTCCCACAGACTTCCCACTGAGGTGCCTTGATACAGCACTCTGGGAACAGCCTATTTGTTCAGAAATTTCTTTCTGTCTTACCCTCTCGCTTGAGGGTGTCAATGATGGCCTTCTGGACAGGAGTCAGGTTGGCAGTCTTACCCATGATTGCGGTTTTGAGTAATGAAACAGGCTGGGATCTTTTAAAAGCCTCAGGAATCTTTTGCAGGTGTTTAGAGTTAATTAGTTGATTCAGATGATTAGGTTAATAGCTTGTTTAGAGAACCTTTTCATGATATGCTAATTTTTTGAGATAGGAATTTTGGGTTTTCATGAGCTGTATGCCAAAATCTTCAGTATTAAAACAATAAAAGACCTGAAATATTTCAGTTGGTGTGCAATGAATCTAAAATATATGAAAGTTTAATTTTTATCATTACATAATGGAAAATAATTAACTTTATCACAATATGATAATTTTTTGAGAAGGACCTGTATATATACACACACACACACACACACACACACACACACACACACACACACACACACACACACACACATACAGTCAGACGGAAAAGGTGACTTTTAGGTGACTTTTCATGTAATATAACAATAATACACACATACAAACATGTATAGTACTAAATGTTTTATAATACACCATCCTAAAAAAAAATTTTTAATCCACATGCACAGTCACTCTTTGCGTGATAGCAAAAATGAAAAAAAACAATATTAGAATTTGTGCATGAGCAACTTCATGTTCAGTATGGGTTTGGTCCTAACATTTCGACAGTACCGGTCTGGTTGGGTCACAGGGTCTCCATTACAGGCCCAGTTAATACCTACTATACAGGATATTCATCACTCTGTGTAGTTAAATATAAATGTTACTTTCTATCACTTCATCTCTGTGTTTGCTAAATGAGCACGGTTAAACATGCACCACAACACGCACACACATACACATTAAAGCGATAAGCGTATCATAAACAATTTGACAAGAACAGAGGGATTGAATGCAAAATACTGGGATAGAGGGAGAGAGAGAGAGAGGGAGTAAAAGAGAATGTTGGGGGAATCGAAGGAAGAGGGTGATTTAATGCGAGCAATTTTAACATTAAAAAGAGTGGGAGAGGAAACCAAAAGGGAAAGAAAGGGAAGGAAACTTCAAAATGCTCTTTGAGGAGAATGAGATCACAGGCAGCAATTATATAATTCCTGTCAAGTGATGGCTGAGATAGCCTAGGAGGAATGCGCACGCTGCGGACGAACAACTGCCTTCTGAGCGGCCCAGAGTTCCCGAGGTCATCCGAAGGTCAGTTACAGGAAGCAGAAAGACGAGAAGTTTTACCACTCCCGATTTATCGTCCCCCATTACGACGAGAGCACTACGGTCGTACGTGAGGCCAGTTTCTAGAGGAATTCTCAGATGGTGATGCTGATTCGTGTAGGTCGAGAGCCACTCAAGATGGCCGCCACGGTTGCACCGCACAGGATGTGCAATATTACTCCAGAATAAACAGTCTGAAACACAAGGGCAGCTCTGGTGGGCTATTTTTGGTTTACTGTACTTCAAACAGTGGAACAAAAAGGCTGAACTGTGACCTGTGTGCGGGTCTAGCTGTAGCCCAGCGTGGGCGGAAGGCAGGAGTTCGTGCGCAGGGGTAGAGGGGGCAATGAAGGAGTTGGAGGGTTCATGGAGGGTTCCCAGCGAGAACAGCGTGGCTGATGGAGGCAGTTTGTCTGCAGAAACACAGGCAGACTCCAACAGAGATGCCTATCAGCACCGCTATAGCCTGTGGGGGAAGGGGCAGAGAGGAAGGGTGAGAAAAAAGAAACTGAGAGAGAGAGAGAGAGAGAGAGAGAGAGAGAGAGAGAGAGAGAGAGAGAGGTTGACTAGACATCATAAATAAATAAATGTAAAAAAATTATTTATTTTGTACAATTTTTACATTTAATTTATTCCTGTGATCAGCAGCCTAAGACTATTTCACCGAGTAGCTTAGCCTTACTTATTTTCCTATTTTCAAAATTTTGCGATACAAGGTAACAATATATATAGACAGACCATTCAGACCAAAGTAGAGACGGGCCAATATCTTATTACGTTTTATCCATTTTATCTTTCGTATTAAAAATAAGGACAAAGATGCAAATTACAAATAATAGGACAAATACAACAAATGCAACTGTGCTTCAATTTCAGCTACAGTATAGGTGTAAAGTAGCAGTCAAGTAAGAAATTGAATAAACAAATGTAAAAATAAAACACCACACAGTCGTCACTTTATTAATTAAATATACATTGATTCTTATTAAAGCTTCTGTATATTGTCTGTGCAAGTGTGCACATACAAGGAATTTTTCTAAGTACTGAAGCTTCCAGTGCACAAATACAACAACAAGAAATATAGTAATACAATTTAAAAATAAAAATATAAAAGTATAAAGACACATTTAGGTTTAGTCAAATAATAAACATATTTACAGATTCAGGACATCTAAAAATGAAATAATTGTCATCAACTATTCACCCTAATGTTGTCCACGTAACTACCACTTTGACGCTTCAAAAAGTTCATAAAGAGATCGTAAAACTGAATTGAGCGGTTTAGTCCAGATTTTCTGAAGAGACTTAATCACTTTATATATAAACAGATTGAATTTAGGCTTTTATTCACATATTGATCAGCGAACATAAACAGGAGCTCAACCTGCTTGCTTGAAGCATGAGAACAAACCTCACTGGTTCTCAAACGTTCATGCTTGAGCTTACTTTTACCACAACTGATGTGTGTGTTGATGAATATTTAAACGTGAATAATAGCCTAAATGAAGCGATCGTGTCTCTTCAGAAAATTTGGACTAAACCGCTCGATTCATATGAATTAGTTTTACAATCTTTTTAAGAACTTTTTGAAGCGTCAAAGTGGTAGTTGCGTAGCTGTCAACGGAGGGAAAGAAATCGCTCAGATTTCAGGGATAATACCAGGGACAATAATACACTGCATCTGAAATCGCATACTTCCATAATATATATTAGGCGAAAAACAGCATGTGCCAAAATAAGTATGTCCGAATTCACAGTACTCATAAAAGAGTAAGTGAGTGTTTATTGGAAACTGATTGTGTGCATCTTTGATGATCTATGATATATGATCAACAGCATGTTTGTCTTTGGTATGAATGGACATATTATGAAATATTATTAAATAAAGTGTCAATCTTGTTGATATGATGCACCTCTGGGGCCAAGGCTGGTCAAATACATGTTGACATACCAGTTACGGTATTCACAGCTCGTTTTCTTGATCTTTTGGTTGGGCAAGACTAAAATCACTAGGGTCCATGATCAGAACAATTCCAGCTTTGGAAAATGAGCGTTTTCCGAATGGCTTTTAAGTGCTATCTTTAGGGATCTTATTCAAGTGCAAGATGTTAGGCTTTACCAAATAATGCAGATGATAAAATCTATCAACTCATCAGCCAATATAAAAGCAGAATGTTACAGAGAGTGATTATGGTTTTAAATTGTGACTTCGTAAGTCTATTTCAATGCATATATTTGGGTTTATGGCCCATGGTGAAACCACCCACAGCGAAACAACAGGGCCTTCTTTATTCCAGTTTGTTCCAGATGGCCCTAAAGCTAATTTAGTAATAGGAGAATAATTTCACATTTATTGCATTGTAATTATTATCTACAATGTTTTGAAATACTAGATAATTGTGCGTTACTTGTGTGCAGTGCTGCAATGACCTTAAGAGGAAATCCATTTTTGCAACTATTTATTGATAGAAATAGAGATACAATTCTAGCAGAAGAGCTGAAATCTAACTTGGATTACCTGCAAAAGTCAAGTCAAGTCAAGTCACCTTTATTTATATAGCGCTTTTTACAATACAGATTGTTTCCAAGCAGCTTTACAGAGATAACAGGAAAATAATGTTGTAATAGTATTGTTAAATATAAAATTAAATGTCCCCAACTAAGCAAGCCAAAAGCCAATGGTGACAAAGACGAAGAAAGGCGAAAAAGGCGACAGTGGCAAGGAACCAAAACTCCATCAGGCAAAAGCGCCACCAAGCAACATACCTCTCATTAACTTAAATGGGTTTTTTTTTCAATTGTTCGAATTATAATAACTACACTCTAAATCGTTGTTGAGACATGACTGACTAAAAGTAGGGACTAACGTAAGCGGATTTCAAAATAGTGTAGCTTTTCCAACAAGCTACTTTCTTCCGCAACAAATAGAATAGCAGAGGAAAAATGGTTACACTTTATTTTGATAGTCTATTTTAGACATTCTACTAAATATAGTAGTAATATAGTTTCACACAGAGAGTTGATCCCATAAATTTGCCATAAAATTGCTAGTGCCTTCTTTGTGAACACAAACACGTCCCGGGATCAACCAAATAACATTGCTGGGATCAGTAGCAGAATACGCCCCGTGTGAACAAAAAAGGCAGGACCAATGCCGTAAGGGGTGTGTTGTAGTGATGACGCCGAAGCTGAGATCATTCTCCAGCTTAGTGGAACGGTATGCGACACGCTAGTTTATGAAAAATAAAATGCAAAAGCGTGGTTTCTCGAGAGAAAATCGCAGATCATAAGCAAACTTAAGATTCTGCGGAGACATTACCAGTCACATCCTGATGTTACGTATCTTTACGGGATGTGTGTGAAATGCAGAAAATGAATGAACCAAAATCAAATGATCCTGGGATAAATTATGAGTGTATTTTCCGGAATGTGTGTGAAAGGGGCTTAAAGACCCCCTGAAATCAAAATGTACGTTTTTTTGCTTTAGTATGAATATGTTAGCCTTAAGGTTATGAATAAGCTGGTGTGTTCCAAAACAATGACAAAATTCGCATTTAGGAGATATAAGAGATATGTGTGTCCGTTTGAATTGAATCCATACTATTGAATCCAACGTATCATAACTTCTCGGATTCGCTTCCATTGTGCTGTCAAGTACGACTTGCAGTCTGTGAGGTAAACTAAACGCTATTGGCTATTTGAAAAGGGGGCGGAGCTATTCACTGTCTCCCGCCTTAGCTTCCTGTTTCAGTGGAAATTACGTCAAGGCATCATACAAAGCTGCGCGTTCCAAGGCACTTCAGTGGCCCTTTAAAGTCCCCCTGTAGTGAAAATCATAGTGTTTTTAATATGCTTTATAAGTCAACACCATTGATGAGTATTTATACAACTAAACTTTGCAACTAAATGTTAACTAACTCTCATTAATTTGCAGCTACGCCAACAAGTCGGCCTCAGCATAACATAGGGGTTAACTCAAAAACCAAAACACATAATGTAACAGCACTTTTCTAACCTCTAAAGATCTATAGCCAAAGCCAAGAACCACATACCCTCAAGACCACCCCATGCAGCTTGAAAAGAACAGTGTCTTTGTTGAAAGGTGTTGCAAAGATCCATTGACAACCTTTATTTTGAAGAGTATAAACACACACACACGAGACCAGCAGCTGCAGGAGTGTGAGCATTTGCTGTTTACTAATGCATCAGCTTGAGGGGACGTTCTTTATTCTCTCTGCAGATTGAGATGACATGGTTCCAGGGCTGAAGGGCCGCAGACAGGACTAATGTCGTCTGTCTCCGACACAGTGGCATCAAAGTAGCAATGTGTGTGTGTCCAGGCACTCTTGAGCCTCTGTTAGCATTTAATCTGATTACATGAATCTGACTGGGGGGCAGCAACAGAGGGGGCGTCAAGAAGTCTAAATTCGTTGGGCTGAGATGACTTATAATCACTTTACACAAGTCATACCCAAAGAATGCCTAATCTATTCTCTGCTTCATGAGTGTTGCTAACAAATACAGTGCGTGTGTGTGTGTGTGTGTGTGTGTGTGTCTGTGTCTATCTGCAGAGAAAACAGAAAAATTGTTTTCCTACGCAATTCGTAGCCTTGTGACCCCACCCATGTGGAGTGGAAAAATAACATTGGCTGTTGTATTATATGAGCATGGCCGATTAAATGTCAACGAACAGAGAAAGATGGTAAAGACCACCTGATGTGAGAGGAGGACAGAGAAGAAGGTCAGAATATATGCTTCTTTCACTATTATAGAGGAAAGTACTTTTAACAATGAAAAAAATCGAACACACGCTACATTCCTAAGGAGCCCCTGAAGTGACATTTTCCAAAAAAAAAAAAAAGTGTAGACTTTGCCACATGCATGAGACTAATTTAATGTATAGACATGCAAAAAAAAAAAAAAACCTGAATAGTGAAGTTGAAAATTTTCCAGTGTGCATGGGAAAACATTCCTGCATAGATGGGAAACTTTTTCACAATTTTCTAAACATGTGAACAGAACATTTTTCCTGTGAGCACGGGAAATGTTTGCATACTCACATTACTGTTTCCGGTATCTACAGTATAGTTCGCCTGTGCATGTGCAAATATTTCTTGATACAAAACTTTTCATACATCCAAACATTCTGTCTTGTGTGTACACGGTTGATGTATCCTGTATCAAGTCTACTTGCGTGCACGAAAATTGTTTGTCCATATCCATGTTTTTTTTGCAAATTGCCATTTTTGGTTGATATGTATCCGGTTTTCTTGTGTGCAAATAAAAGTTTTTCAGTGCAAAATCGAAAGTTTCTCGCAAATAACCCTTTTTTTGTATGCTCAAGTGGAAGGATCAGTACATTACAGCCCACATACAAATAACATCCATTCAATTTTTACAACTTTAAAATGTGCTGTTCATGGAAATCTCCAATTAATCCCTATGGAGTATTCTGTAAATCTTGTCTGAGAAAACAACAGTAACTAAAAGCACTGATATACTTAAAGTGAAACCGAAGAAAGTCATTTCGAACAAAACCAGGCCAAAACAAAGTTCGTTTTTAGTCTCTTTCTTGAGTTTGATATAGCTCGCCAAAGCGAACTTTCTGAGATATATCCGCAGCAACAGCAGTTTCAGACCAGCAGCGCCAGACTCGCAGCCACAGGACGGAAATGAGGGGCGGAGCTTATAGAGTTAATAGAGTTGCGCTTACACACGTAATGTTCTTTTATTAAATATGAGCTGTTTTCACATGGATTTTGTTCAGATCGATATCTACAATATTTAACAAAAATACTTTTAATTAAAATCTTTAAAAGTTTGCTCCTGCTGGTAAACGCCATCTGACTACCATTGGTTCGTGGCGATTATGTAATAGGTAGGTGTTTGCTTGGGGTCCGCCTTCTTTGACATGGAAATCTTCTCCGGTTCATTTCTTCTTCTTTCAATCTTTTGTATTAAGTGTTACTGTATATAAATAAACACGTGCCGATTCGCAGAACTCATGCAAATTATCCTCATTGCCATGATCAGATGCTTTCTTAACTGCTGTTTACTCACTACTGTCATTTTTGTTGTTTATTGAGAGGAAAGCTTGCAGCACATACTTACATATTCATCTAATCGCCGCTCTCAGCAGCGTAGGGATGTTCACTAACAGTAAATCTCTGCAAAAGTATTTCAAACTTCTCTTTACTCCCAAGCAAAGAGTGAAAAAGAATTTCGCAGTGAGTATATTGGGTCGTTGAGGGGGCGGAGCTTCATGAAAGGTCAATTCATATTTTGACATCCTTTTGCAATTCTTTTCTTGAGCCTGACCCTAAAACCACATAAAGTTGCACACACACATACTGTACTATGGGGATCACAATAGAGAGAGAGAATGAGAGAAACAGAAAAAGATTTCTGGCTTGCAGTGGTTAAATGACAGAGCAGGCACAGATGAGGCATCTGCGAGGCATCTGCAATTGAAGATTGAGGTACGCGTAACATGACACAAATGAACAAAAAGTATTTAGCTAATGATTTATTATTTAAGAAGGCTCCTTAACCCCTCGGCTAGGCCCGGGCTCTATTGTAGACAGATCTGAGACTAGATAAGGGTACTTCTAATGGCAGTCAGCTGGCAGGTGGGCAAGTGAGGACCCAGCACCGGCCCAGCGTGGGTTAATCAGTGTTAAGTGATATTTGAGTGCAGAGCGACGGCGCCCGTGTCACTGAATACAGGGGGTTTAGAGCGGCCGGCCAGCACAGGTAACTCACCTGAGGAGGCAGCTGGGCCAGAGCGGAGAATCTGCTGATAGTGCTAAACACGGTCAAAGACAGTCTGGATTTACTTTCCTCCGTACACACACTCAGACACATAAAAACACAGTGTTCTCTTGTACACCTGCGGCTACTGTTGTCTTGTGCCAGGTCATGTCAGGGTACTTCAATATAAAGGTTATTCAGTCATCCTGAAGTGCGCTGTCAGAGTAGCTACAGCGGCACATGCTAATGGCAATACTATAGCTATTGTTAATATCACACATGGAAACCTGATAACAATTAAAATATATACAGTATTAGACCCATTTAAAGATTCTTATTTAGTATTTCAGATTTAGACTTTCTGAATAATAATATATATTACATAATATTACAATTTCAAAAAGTATATGCAAAATTGTGTAGTATCATAGTATTAGCATGTGGTTTTCGGCATGCTACAATGATAAGCTCTGCATCCAAATATGCCAACTTCCCAACTAGTTGGCGAAAAATAGTATGTTATTTAAGTGGTAAGTCCAAATTCACAGTATTCATAAAACATAAGATGAAAAGTCCTGAGATGACCTACTGCTTCCAGTGAGATTCTTAAGTGCGCATCTGAAGGACACTTTGCTATCCCATGAGGCCACGGGATCGGTTTTCAAAATGGCAGTGACACCGTCTCATGTCTCTCATGTCTCATGACAATAACAACATGACAAATGTAGTACGTCCAGATTTCATTCATACTACACATATTTATACTATATAGAACATACTTTTTTTTTAATTCCTCAAAAAATTACTTCAGATCAACTACCATGGTACCGCCACCATACCTTTAATATTAGAAATTGTGTATGTGCATTTGTGAAAAATGTAATTCAACAGAGAATTTTCATAATTCAAACAGCTAAACACTGTTTAATGTATGTGAAAAAATGACAATGTACAAAAATCTAAAGCTAAACTTTAGCTAAGTGTTTCTTGGTCACTTCTGCAATAAAATGCATACAGTAAAATAAAATGTACAAGTGTATGATTCTTTATAGTATTTTCCTACAGCACTTACAATGTAAACATCATATATGTTTATAATATATATAAATTTATATAGTATATAAATACATACACTTTTAACTGATATGACATTGACAAAAAAGGTATGTATCATTGAAACGTTTCCTTTTATTCCATTATTTTTATTCATCAAATTTACCAGATAAAAAAGGTAGAGACACACATAAATGGGAGTACTGAATGTCAATGTTTTCATTGAGACTTGCATTTCCTGTTAAATGAAAACTAGCTTACAAATATATCAGATACTAAGAGGCCCAAACTAAGAATAATTGAGCCGGAATACCTACTCACTGCTTCCTAATTGAATAAAGACACATTAGGATGGCGACCATCGTGAAACCTGTGGAAGAGAGCGAGCTTCGCTCTCGGTTTGGGCAAGAAAATGCCATTTTATGTCTGTGCCTCCTACTGGATGATATCTGAGTCCCATTCTCATGTATTTAATCGGGTGAACAGGAAATCAGTCTATATGAAAAAACAACAGCGGGGCTTTTTGTTCCACAGCCATAAAGTAAAGGCCCGGAGTTCCAGGGAGCGAGCTATGACAGCGCAGTAATGAAGACTGGGTAATTGGAAAAAGGTTTTGGCCTGAAACGTCTCTCTATAGATTTCACCAGGCTTTTAACGCTGTCTCCCAAATCAAAGCCAAACGGCGGGCAAACCAAACAAAGCGCAAACACAAGACATGCGAGCGTAAACGAGGGCTGATGGGTCGGAGTTAAACATAGGTGAGCAGGGGAGAGAGAAAAGTAAACTGGATTCACAAGACTGTGCACTTATAAATCGTACATCATAGCAGGAGGAGTATTACAACAATAACCCTTGAGGGCAGGTGGGACTTTTACACTGTAATATCAGTCATCCCGACACATTTCTCTCTCTTCCCCCTCCCAAAACATCCTCATCTCTCTTTATTCTTCCATAAAATGGATTCATATGTTTGGAGAAGCCAGGTTGCGATGAAGCTCCACGTAAACCAGTGGCGATAAACATGTGTGGAATAAATTTATCAGTGCCACATGTGGAGCTGACACTCAGATAATACAGCAGGGAGCTAGTGAGCGTGCACAGACAGCAGATGAGGCCTGCACCGCAGCGACTGAACAAAAGGAAAATAGCCTTTCTCTGGAGTTACTGTATAGTAAAGAATCCAGTGGCTTATGTATACTGGCTTACTTTAAGGAAAATTTTGCTTTCAATACAGGTTAAAGGGATAGTTCACCCAAAAATGAAAATTCTGTCATCATTTACTCACCCTCAAGTTGTTCCAAACCTGAAATTCTTTCTTCTGCAGAACACAAAAGAAGGTATTTTGAATAATATGGGTAACCAAACAGTTGATGGGCCCCACTGACTTCCATAGTATTTTATTTTACCATACTATTGAAGTCAATGGGGTCCATGAACTAAGGTCTAAAGGCTGATTAATACTTCTGCGTATTACCTACGGCGGAGCCTCTACTACGCTATAGACTACGCGTCGGTTTTCATTTATACTTCTGCGTCGTTGTCCGCGTTGACGCGCAATTACACATGCAGAGGGAGCATGTGAAACCCGAGGGAGGGGTTCTAGCAGACCAATCACAGCGCTTGCGTCCGCGTAGAATTGATACGTTGTTACATTTTTGGAGAGGTGCACATCAGGGTATGCCGAAGGGTACGCACGCACTACACACAGCCTACGGCGTAGCTACGGCTGAGTTTGACGCAGAAGTAAAAATAGGGCTTAATCCTGGCTTAATCTAAGCCCTGTCTGTGAAACCAGGCCTAAAATATTTGGTAACACTTTACTTTGAATGTCCACTTGAGACATTTTACTAACTCTGTCAACTAACTGTCATTAATTTGCAACTACAGTTCAATTAACTCTAATTAGAGAATTAATAGCCTGTTAGGTTAGGGTTAGCATTAGTAGAATGAGTTGACATGTACTTGCAATGTTACTTATAGTTAGTAGAATGTCTGTTGGAGGAGCATCAAAATAAAGTGTTAGCATATGATGAGCTAAAGACAATGTGTGATGCAGAATAAACGGTTACACTTTATTTCGATAGTCACTTTAGACATTCTATTAACTATAAGTAACTTTTCAACTACATGTCAACTAACTCTCATTAGATTATTAGTAGGCTGTAGTAGACTGTCAGTAGACTGTTAGGTTATGGTTAGGTGTTAGGGTTCGGGTTAGGAGAACAAGTTGACTTGTAGTTGCTAAGTTACTTATAGTCAGTAGAATATCTATTGGGGGACCAAAAAAATAAAGTGTTAGCAGATATTAAGCAGACAGTCTACTAATACTCTAATGACAGTTAGTTGACATGTAGCTGCAAAGTTACTTATAGTTAGTAGAATGTCTAAAGTGGACTATCGAAATAAAGTGTTACCGAATAAACAATAGAGAATGACTTTAATAAACACAGATAAGAACAGAACTACCAAAACTTTAACGTGAGACAATGAACAGAAGGAACAAAGGGTTTAAATACACAGGGGAAGAACTTTAATGGAACAGGTGAGAACTAATTAGAAACCACAACAGAGGATGACCCAGAGCCTAGACAGGATGAAGACCGATGTAGAGCCAGAGTGACACTGAAGGCCTGGGGGGCCATGGTGGAGCTGCAGGTGGGCATGACCGAGGTGGAGGCATGGGCTTGGCAGACCTGGGAGGAGACGAAGGGAGTGAGGACAATAGCGGAGCCCGGCAAAGACAGAGGGCAGAGGCGAAACTGATGACTCTGTAGTCCGAGGTGGAGCCAGAGCGATGATGGACCAAGGTGGAGCCAGAGGGACGAGGGAGCACTGCAGAGCCTGAAGGATGACAGATCATGGTAGAGCTGAGGCAGCATTGAGCCAAGGTAGAGTCAAGTCAAGTCACATTCATTTATATAGTGCTTTTAACAATATAGATTGTTTCAAAGCAGCTTTACAGTGATAATAGGAAATTAAAGTAACAGAGATTGTTTTGACTTTACAACAGCTCTAGAATAAAGTTATTGTCTAGTTAAAGGTAGTTTTGATTGATTCAATTCCGTTGCAAAGATCATTAGTTATTAACTTAGGGGCCGCTTACACGACACCGTTCTAACAGAAAACCCTTAAAGGATTAGTTCACCTCAAAATGAAAATTTCCAAATAATTTACTCACCCCAATGCCATCCAAGATATCCATGTCTTTCTTTCCTCAGTGGAAGAGAAATTAAATTTTTGGAGGAAAACATTTCTGGATTTTTCTTCGAATAATGGACTTAAATGAGAACCACTGTTTTGAAGTCCAAATCAATGCAGTTTCAAAGGTCTTTGAAGTGCTTCAACGGGCTGTGCACGATCACAGCTGAGAAGGAGAGTCTTATCTCGCGAAACGATAGGTCATTTTCACAAAAAAAAAAAATATATATATATATATATATATACTTTTGAAACTGCATTGATTTGGACTTCAAAACGCTATCTTCACCTGAGCCTCCTATGCCCTCGTCCCCTGCCAAGTGCAAAAAGCAAAAAGTCCATTATTCGAAGAAAAATCCAGAAATGTTTTCTTCAAAAAACTTAATTTCTCTTCCACTGAGGAAAGAAAGACATGGATATCTTGGATGGCATTGGGGTGAGTAAATTATTAGGAAATTTTCATTTTGAGGTGAACTAATCCTTTAATGCGCTCCGGCCGCTCATCCGCACAACAACAGTGCCTGGTGGCTTGAGAACGCAAACCTTGAAATAGGTTAAGGTGCAAGCGTTGAAAAATGTTGAAAAACTTTTATCATCTCCGCGTAAACTTCAAAAACGCAAATCTGTGAAAATGCTGACGGCATGCACATGCGTATTACGTGTTTAGTGTATAGGTATGCACGTTTGAACATATGTGTGCAGGCTGGTAGTCTTTCTTTACAAATTGACCTCACTAAATTACTTGTCTGGCCTTTAAAAAAATCATAATACAGAATTGTTTTTGTCGCTTCCGCGTATCAATGTGAACTGGAATCATTTTGACAACGTTTTATCTGTACAGAGGTAAAGGGAAGGGAAGGAGGCCTTCACAGTGGAGAGACTAGTTGACACTTCAGGACTGCGTTGTCATCTAGGACACCAGATGCTAATGCATGCTCACACACCTGAACAGACTCTACGATGGTCTCAGGATCTGGGATGATCATGGTCTCTGGCAATTGCCCTGACTATGTTTCAATGGTGGGCACAGGCTCCGAGTCAGTGGTGGTCACTGGTTTTTGATCCACTGAGGGCATGGCTGAAGGCTGTCTGGGCTCTGGGTCCGAAGTAGGGCTGGCTTTGTCCTCATTAACGGGACAGATGGTGAACGGAGATCCATACTGAACCAGCACCCACTCTGAGGACCTTCCAAAGGGCTGACATGTCTTGGACCGCTTGTTGAGGCCAGTGTGGAAAAATACGCAGAGCAAGTGAACCGGGAAGTGTATGAAGATAATATGATGCCATAAAGAATCGCATGCGCAGGGTAACATTTGTGAAAGTGTACATAAGATTGCAAGCGTAAATAAAATTTGCGTGTCCAAGAGAAAATTTGTAAAGGTGTAAATCGCCTTTCAAGTGTAAGAAAAAAATTGCTGCATTTAATTGTTATTCGTAAGTGTAATGCATGCATTGTGTAACTGCAGATTCATTATGCAAAATAAATAGGATCTGTATTCTTCTGACTTCCATTTTTTCGCACTTATACTTTTGGCACATTTTTTGACACATTCTGACACATTCTGGCACTGCAAGCCTGTGAATAGCAACAGAGAACAACAGAGTCAGGAACTGCTAAACAGATTGATCGCGTAAAATGAAACTTTGTGTAAAAAAATAAACTATTACAAATGTTTAAATGGCTTGTGTACATGAGGCAAAAAAGTTCCCGCAATAACCCGATTTGTACAGTTGCGTCTTTCTTTTACCTGCTCTTACAGTTTTGGCACGATTCTCTCACTCATTGAGTTTGCAAGCGGGAAGAGGAGGGCGGGTCCACCATCATGTAGCCAATCAAATGAGCTTCCCGCTGACTCTCGTTTTACTCTTATCTGATTGGTTCAATAAACACGCCAGTCTCCAGAACACATCTTAATTTGGCTCAGCATTGTTCTCGTTGGCGAAATTGTACTTTTAATGCACACATACATGTTAAATAGATAAATAAATCATGATTGCTTAATAAGCTATGCACCATTAGGCTGACTACATGAGTTAATACTGAATTTATACTGAATATTTTTTTTCTTAAACTTGAAAGGCGATTAACAAATCTTCTCTTGCACACGCAAATTTCATTTACGCTTGCAATGTTATGTACACTCTCACAATTCTTACCCTGCGCATGCGATTCTTTATGGCATCATATTACCTTCATACAAGTGGGTGAGGCACGCCTGGTCTAAAAAGTCCCTTGTGTGGTCCTCGAGGGAGCGATCTCCTTGCTCCACTAGGAGCAGGTGAACTGCAGGTAAGTCCATCTTTTCTTTTTCTTTTATAATCCAGGAATTTTTGTGAGGGTCTCACGGTCTGTAATAGTGAGCTGTAGCTTAATACAAAGACAATGTATGACATAGAATGAATGATAAAGAATTACTTTAGTAAACACACATGAGAACAAAGCTACCAAATATTTAATGTGAGACAATGAACAGAAGGAACAGAGGGCTTAAATACACTGGAGAAAATCATTAACAGAACAGGGAACAGGTGAGAAATAATTAGAAACCATGACAATTAATGAATGAATGAGAACACAGGCAAATGGTGACAGGGAAAACGAAACAGAAAATGGCAAAAAAAAACTAAACAGAACATGACTGAGACGATATTAAGCAGACAGTCTACTAATACTCCAAGGTACTGGAGTACAGTAGGTGTCAACTGGTAGTTGACGTGTAGTTGCAAAGTACCTGTAGTTAGTAGCATGTCTAAAGTGGACTATTGAAATAAAGTGTTACCTATTATTACATT
Organism: Gila orcuttii; assembly: GCA_026230005.1. Lineage (NCBI taxonomy): Eukaryota > Metazoa > Chordata > Actinopteri > Cypriniformes > Leuciscidae > Gila > Gila orcuttii. Next base: position 8,782,159 of record JAPDVR010000022.1, on the reverse strand, counting down.
TTTACAACATTAGAAACTATAATGTATCAAAATACATGATAAAGAACCAATTTCGTTTGTAACAGGGAATCTGCAAACTGTAACAGTTTAAATGACTCACGCACAAATGATAAACTTTTGTGACGATGCAGCACAGGCCCGATCGGGACAGTGACGGATCCATCAACTTTTATGCTAGCCCTGGGCCATTGGGCAGTCCTTATTGTCAAGCCCTGCCCAGTGCTGTTTTGGTCTCACCTGTGTTTAAATTTAAAACCGACGTAAATGACTGGTCATAATTAGAGCATACAGCACTCGCATCGAACAAAGTCATCAGATTTAAGATTACCGCAGTGCAAGTGCATGCCAAACCGTGGGTGGAGAACAGTATGGTTCGATTTTTTACAGAGAACCGTTACAACCCTAAAATATTATAATGCATTTAAATTTCGTTAACAATTATTTATCAAAAGATAAAATGCATTGCAACGTACATTATGAATACTTATGTTACGATGTGGTTTTGTGCCCTGTCTTGTTCTATGGTTCCCTGTCTTGTCTATTAGTTATCCCAGGTGTTTCTGATTTCCCACGCCCCCTTGTTTAGCTCGTTTGTCCCTGATTATTTAAGCCCTGTGTTTCAGTCTTGTCTTTGTGAGTTCTTGTCGATTGTTTAACGTGATGTTGGTTGTTCCTGTTCCCGAGCCCTGTATCCAGTCTTGCTTGTTGTAAAGTTTGTAGTTTGTTAATTAAAGCGTGTGCTGCAGTTGGATCCCGCCTCATCTTTACTTCAACCGCACCACGTTACAGCTATACTGTTGAAACTTTTAATTTGCTTCCATTGTAAGTGCGTCACTGTAACACAGATTTTACTGTTTTCTTTCTTTTGTTTTTTAAGAAAAGGAGAGACAAGTGGAAATAAATTTATTTCCAGTCAAGTGCGTCCAGTGCTGAATCAAACCAAGTGAGTGAATCTAGCCAAGTGAGAGTATCTAGCCCAGTGACTCGCCCTCGCAGGAAGAGGAGAAGGACTCGTTCGGCTAGCCAGGCTCCAGTGAGCGTAACCAGACTCCTCGCCCTGCCGGCCCCGCCTCTGCGCCTCGCCCTGCCGGCCCCGCCTCTGCGCCTCGTCTTGCCTGTGTCCTTCAAGCTCTGGGAGGTCACTCTTGAACCCAGTTCAAACAAATTTTCTTTTTTTTTTTTTAAGAAAAGGAGAGACAAGTGGAAATAAATTTACTTTACTTGAATATAAAAGTAAACTTTACTTTACATAAAAGTTGTAACGAGGTGTGGTTGAAGTAAAGATGAGGCAGGATCCAACTGCAGCACACGCTTTAATTAACAAACTACAAACTTTACAACAAGCGAGACTGGATACAGGGCTCGGGAACAGGAACAACAAACATCACGTTAAGCAATAGACAAGAACTCACAAAGACAAGACTAAAACACAGGGCTTAAATAATCAGGGACAAACTAGCTAAACAAGGGGGTGTGGGAAATCAGAAACACCTGGAATAACTAATAGACAAGACAGGGAACCATAGAACAAGACAGGGCACAAAACCACATCGTAACATAGCCCCCTCCCTATGGGCGGCTCCCGACGCCCATCAAAACAAGCAAAAAAGTTCAGGAGGGCGGTCCTGGGGGAGGGACGGGGGGCCAGGCCCGCACTGGGAACCGGGACCAGGACACGGGCAAGGCGAGTCTGGGCCGTGGAGCATGGGTGACCAGGGCGGAGCAGGGCATGCCGGCGGCCAGGGCGAAGCAGGACGTGACGGCGGCCAGGGCGGAGCAGGGCGAGATGGCAGCCAGGGCGGAGCAGGGCGTGACGGCGGCCAGGGCGGAGCAGGGCGAGATGGCGGCCAGGGCGGAGCCTGCTTGGCAGGGGACCAGGGCGGAGCACACTTAGCAGGAGACCAGGGCAGAGCACACTTGGCAGGGGACCAGGGCGGAGCACACTTGGCAGGGGACCAGGGCGGAGCACACTCGGCAGGGGACCAGGGCGGAGCACACATGGCAGGGGACCAGGGCGGAGCACACTTGGCAGGGGACCAGGGCAGAGCACACTTGGCCGCGGACCAGGGCGGAGCACACTTGGCAGGGGACGAGGGCATAGGAGGCTCAGGTGAAGATAGCACCGACAAGGTCCATGTCAGCGCTGCCTCCATGGCCCTCTCAGGGTACCTACTGCCCCCCCCAAAAAAATACTTGGGGAAATCGACGGGAGGAACCTCCGGGCTGTAACTGGGTTCAAGAGTGACCTCCCAGAGCTTGAAGGACACAGGCAAGACGAGGCGCAGAGGCGGGGCCGGCAGGGCGAGGCGCAGAGGCGGGGCCGGCAGGGCGAGGAGTCTGGTTACGCTCACCGGAGCCTGGCGAGCCGAACGAGTCCTTCTCCTCTTCCTGCGACGGCGAGTCACTGGGCTAGATACTCTCACTTGGCTAGATTCACTCACTTGGTTTGATTCAGCACTGGACGCACTTGACTCGGCACTTGACTCACTTGACTCAGCACTTGATTCACTTGACTCGGCACTTGACTCACTTGACTCGGCACTTGATTCACTTGACTCACTTGACTCGGCACTTGACTCACTACTTGACTCGTGAAGCGCGGGCTTGTGGAGCGCGGTCTCGGCAGGGCTGGAGTGAAACGCAGGTTCGGCTGAGCAGACGTGAAGCGCGGGCTTGTGGAGCGTGGTCTCGGCAGAGCTGAAGTGAAACGCGGGTTCGGCTGAGCAGACGTGAAGTGCGGGCTTGTGGAGCGTGGTCTCGGCAGAGCTGAAGTGAAGCACGGGTTCGGCTGAGCAGACGTGAAGCGCGGGCTTGTGGAGCGTGGTCTCGGCAGAGCTGAAGTGAAGCGCGGGCGCGGGCGAGACCGGGCTGACGTGAAGCGCAGGCTCTCGCAGCTTCTCCTCCACGCCCACGGTAAACGAAGAACCGCTCCACAACAGGGCCAAGTCGATATACCACTCTAAAGACCAGTGCGGATCAGGTTCGGGCATCTGAGACCCGAGAGGTTCTGATAATCCCCCGCGGAAGAAGATCTTCAAGCACTGTGTGCTCATTTGCGCGAGATGCGCCAGCTCGAGGAATTCTGTGACATAATCCTCGATGGCGCGATTCTCCTGGCGAAGACGGAAAATCTGGACGTCGACTGGACTCCAGAAAGGCATGGCTGCTGGATCACGATCTGGTGAGTTCTTCTGTAACGCTTTCAATTGAAGCGTTTGAAGTAAAGATGAGGCAGGATCCAACTGCAGCACACGCTTTAATTAACAAACTACAAACTTTACAACAAGCACAAGAACAACTATTTACAGCTCAAATAAAACAGAATTACTGGAAGTGCTTTTATAAAATTATAAGCTTTACATTTATGTTTTTAAATCCTCCAAAAATTGGCTTCCATTGTAAGTGCCGCACTGTAACCTCAATCATTTGCTCGTTTTAAAGAAAACTAGGGTCAATATTATATTTGTGGTATTCATTATGCCACAAATGCTCTAGATTGAGCTTAACTTGTACTGAACCCGGAATATTACTTTAAGACCGCGCTCATGAAAGGTGTGTGTGCACGCAGCATGTTTTTGCCGGTCAGCTTGTAAGGGCTCCAATTTGTAGGCATTGCATTAATTATATGTGTGAACAATGTGCAAAGAGCATGACTGACAAGGCCAAGGTGATTAACTTTGGCTCAGCTCTGCCTCCTCACTAATTACCTGGCCATTCACTGTCAAAACCAACTGGATCTTTGGTACACACAGCACATGTGACTGCATGAGTGAATTTGTGCATACGACTAAGAGTGTTTGTGTACTGTACGTGTGTGCACTTAAGTGTGTGTGTGTATGCGTCCTCAGTCAGTCACCAGCCTACGGGCTTGATGTCAATCAAACAGTGCTCTAATTAAAAGCATTTGGAAGAGGCTGTGGGGAAACCAATCACTATCAAAGTCCCATTTTCATATGAATGGCCTTTTTTAATTAAACTCAACAGCTAATAAACGCCTGTATCAAAAAGATGGAGCCGTTTACCAGACAAAGCGCTTTCGCCTAAACCAAAGGAAGAGGAGAAGAGACAGGGATGAGAAAGGAATAGAGAGAAAGCTGGTAGACGCATTGCCTTTGAACCTGTTCTGCCTTTTGTTTTTGTTCTCGCAGGCACCTCGCCAGCAACTAATAATGTGGGTAAAGTTTATTTAGCATTGATGGTATTAAAGCCACAAGTTGACAATGTGAAAAGGAGAGGAAGGAGAGAGAAACAAAACAGTCAGTATCTCTGGAGCTGATGAAAAGAGAAGACTGGAACTCATCATGTGTGTGCAATGTTATAAAAATGAGTAGACTGAATCCAAACTATGAACAAATCTCAAATAGCTGCTTTCACTTCTTATGAATAATAAAGGAAACCAAGAATCTATTATTTAACTGTCTCTGAAACCTGCTGTAATGCAACATAAAGCCTGGGAAAATAAATACATACAGGCCTGGAGTGAAAAAAAAAATGTATATAATAGTTTTAAAATGTTCTGTCTTTGATACATGCTCTATTGACAGCATTTGTGACTTGTTTATTTCCACAGAAAATAATATCTTCTTGAGAGATCTTTCACTTTATAAAATGCATAACTCATGTTTACAGTAAAGCATGTATGATATATGAGACTAGTGACTAGAACAGATTGATCTAATAAGAATTTGTTAGCATTTGTATGTAATGTTCTCACATATACTTTTGTACACTTTGATTATGCTGAAATGTACAATATGGACTTCTGAAAGCATCTAAAATGTTTTATTCATACACTGCTGTTAAAAGTGTTTGCAAATATTTTATATTATATTTATATTATAAATAGTATTTGTATAGGTATGCACATTTTACAATAATGTCAAGATTTTTGAGCGGCTCAACCTGAAATCTAGCCACTTCTTAACAATATAAAAACATTAAATGTACAGTGAAAAGAACTGTAATATACATGTGTCATTCATTACATTTTTTGCACAGCAAACAAAATTTAAATTAAATTAAGTAATGACTATTAAATGATGACAGAATTTCTATGGAATCCTTAATGATCCTAAATGAAAAGTACCAGAACTCACACAGAACAGAATTAAACTGTTATAATGTCAAATTAGCTAAATTATATTGTAACGATGAGGCAAGGACGAAGCAGAGAGAGAATCCAAATGCAAGCACTACTTTAATAAAACAAACAGGTAATCCAGGGTGTCACGGTGTGGGTTTTGTGTCTTGTTCCTTGTTCTTGTCGGTCATGTGATTCCCTGTTTGCCATGTGTCTTGTTAATTGTCTGATCATTGTTCCCATGTGTTTCTGATTAGCCACACCCCCTTGTTATCTTGTTTAGCTTGTTTGCCTGTCTATTTATACCTCTGTGTTTCAGTTGTGGTTTGTTGGTCGTTGTTGTTGCTTCAGTGTTCCTGTCCTGAGTTCCGTGTTCCGTTGTTTCACCTGTTATTTTATTAAATGAACTGCATTTAGATTCTCTCTCTGCTTCGTCCTTGCTGCATCATCACACAGGGCAAACAACAGAACATGATGGAACTCAGGACAGGAACAAGGAACAGCAAACAGCTACAAGCAACAACGACCGACAAACAACAACTGAAGCACAGAGGTTTAAATACACAGGCAAACAAGCTAAACAAGATAACAAGGGGCGGGGCTAATTAGCAACACCTGGAGAGACTAATAAACAAGAAAGACTACAAAGGTCTACAAAACATGGCACAGAACAGGAAATAACAAAAGTCCACACAAGACAAGGAGAACACCAGACAAGAATCATGACATAGCCCCACACTTAAGGAGCGGATTCCAGACGCTCCTCAGGAAAGCAGTCCAGGAGGGTGGTGGGCGACCAGGGCAGAGCAGGCTGTGCAGGCGACCGGGGCAGAGCAGGCAGTGCAGGCGACCAGGGCGGAGCAGACAGTGCAGGCGTTCAGGGCAGAGCAGGCTGTGCAGGCGACCGGGGCAGAGCAGGCTGTGCAGGCGACCGGGGCAGAGCAGGCTGTGCAGGCGACCAGGGCAGAGCAGGCTGTGCAGGCGACCAGGGTGGAGCAGACTGTGCAGGCGACCAGGGCAGAGCAGGCAGTGCAGGCGACCAGGGTGGAGCAGACGGCCAGGGCGGAGCAGGCAGTTCAGGTGGTCAGGGTGGAGCAGACGGCCAGGGCGGAGCAGGCAGTGCAGGCGACCAGGGCAGAGCAGGCAGTGCAGGCGACCAGGGCGGAGCAGACGGCCAGGGCAGAGCAGGCAGTGCAGGCGACCAGGGCAGAGCAGGCAGTGCAGGCGACCAGGGCGGAGCAGGCAGTTCAGGTTTCCAGGGCGGAGCAGACGGCCAGGGCGGAGCAGGCAGTGCAGGCGACCAGGGCGGAGCAGGCAGTGAAGGCGACCAGGGCAGAGCAGGCAGAGCAGGCAGTGCAGGCGACCAGGGCAGAGCAGACGACCAGGGTGGAGCAGGCAGTTCAGGTGCCCAGGGCGGAGCAGATGGCCAGGGCAGAGCAGGCTGTGCAGGCGACCAGGGCATAGCAGGCAGTGCAGGAGACCAGGGCACAGCAGGCAGTGCAGGAGACCAGGGTGGAGCAGGCAGTGCAGGAGACCAGGGCAGAGCAGGCAGTGCAGGCGACCAGGGCGGAGCAGGCAGTGCAGGCGACCAGGGCGGAGCAGGCTGTGCAGGCGACCAGGGCGGAGCAGGCGGAGCAGGCTGTGCAGGCGATCAGGGCGGAGCAGGCTGTGCAGATGACCAGGGCAGAGCAGACTGTGCAGGCGACCAGGGCGGAGCAGACGGCCAGGGCGGAGCAGGCAGTTCAGGTGGCCAGGGCGGAGCAGATGGCCAGGGCAGAGCAGGCTGTGCAGACGGCCAAGGTGGACCAGACAGTTCAAGTGGCCAAGGTGGACAAGACAGTTCAAGTGGCCAGGGTGGACCAGGTAGTTCAGGTGGCCAAGGTTGGTCAGACAGTTCAGATGGCCAAGGTGACGCGGCCTCCATGGTCCCATCAGGGGACCTACTGCCCCCCCCACCCCCCCCAAAAAATTTCTTGGGGGCAGCTGTGGGGTTATGGGCCGGAACAGACCCGGCTCAGGAACAAAGGGAACAGATACCGGTTCAGGAACAGATCCTGCCTCAGGAACAGACGGAACAGACACCGGCTCAGGAACAGACCCCGGCTCAGGAACAGACAGAACAGACACCGGTTCAAGAACAGACACCGGGATGGCCATCTTGTCCGGGGATAATGAATCGGCGGCGGCCATCTTGTCCGGAGACACTGGCTCGGCAGCGGCCATCTTGTCCGGAGACACTGGCTCGGCGGGCATCTTACATGTACTTACATTGTACTTACCTAAGAAAGTGCTGGGTAATATAAGGTAAGTACATGGGTTAAGGTTAGGTTTATGGATAGGTTCAGGGTTAGTACTTAGTTATTACCCAATTATTGTAATTACTATAATAAGTACATAGTATGTACATGGGGAACAGGACTGTAAAAGGAAGCGTGGTTACACTTTATTTTAAGGTGTCATTGTTACAGTGTAATTAAATATTTAAGTACAGTGTAATATTAATTAACTACATGTACTTACTATAGGGTTAGGGTATGATTAGGATTTGGTTGAGGGTTAATTGCATGTAATTAGGCATAATTTACTGTTATTACTATGGTAATTACATGTAACATATGTAACAAGGACACTGTAAAATAAGTGTTACCGGAAAGCGTTACCCAAAAAAGGTCCAAAAGTTTTATGCACCCAAAAAACTTGGTAACACATAACCCAAAGTTATGTGAACATCAGTCACAATGCTAAAAAAAAAAACACTTCACAGGAAACTAAAACACACTAGTATGGAAAAATTAGAGTGTTTTGACAAAAGCTTATTACTGAAAACAATTTTTGTTAGTTTTTACAAATGAGGGACAAGTAAAATTATTTTCTGTAGTTACTGACATGCTACGGATGTTGTTCATGGAGTTTAACTTTGTTTGAACCCGTAACATTTCTTTAAAGGGCATTGTGGGAAATTGTGTGTCAACATGCAATGGTCACTTTTTTTCTTTGGACTGCTAACTGATTAAAACACTTCTTGTTTTTGCTAATTATAAGTGACTAATGAAAAGTGTGGTTATTAGGGCATATCCATAGTGATCTCCTGACTGCAGCAAGCTGTTAGCTCAATTTCATCATTTTAGTCAGGCCTGATATCAGAAGGCTTAATTGGAAATGAGACACTAAATATCAAATCGGCTTAAAAGTGATGGCTATTATTTCACGTTGATCTGGATGGGTGATATTAGACTTGGTTACGTCATTAGGACTGGCCTTTATGAAGGAACACAAATGTTTGCTTTGTTCCGGGACCGGATAACATTGGTGTGCAGAACTGAAATCAGAGAACACATTGGCCTTGTTTTGCTGTTCCATAATTCTCACACACACACACACACACACACACACACACACACACACACACACACACACACACACACACACACACACACACACACACACACACACACACACACACACACACACACACACACACAAACCTGTGCACACAGGGAGTCATACATATTTCATATAATCTGAACAATTGTTTTTGACATTTTGACACAAGTACCATTAAACAGGCGCAGCACCAGACATGGGATTTAATCATTTGAATGCCAAGAACAAATCTAAGCTATTAGGGTTCATCATACTTGAGTGCCGGTTCACTTTGAGATAAGTTTAAGGTAACGTTTCCACCTTCTGATTGATACAACTAAATCTCCATTTAAAGAAAATGTAACAGGAGAATTAACGAACTGAATTTTCCAAATCACCTCCCAAAGTTCTCAGCTGAATGTGTAATTTTGTTTAATATCTTTACACACTTAAAGAAGGACCGGTTGAATCCTTCAAAAGCCGCCGCTCTTGCTCAACAGCCTTCTTAATGTCCTCTTTCGCACTTCTTCTCAAACTTTTAACATTGTGACCCCGGGAAACATTTGCAAACTATAACAATAAAATGAACTTGTAATGAGCAAAATAATTGCACTTCAAACACGGTATGGTTGGTGGAGTTTGTGCGCCCAAGACAGGCCTAATTTATAGATTACATGGCTCATGAGTGCCCAAGTTCAAAACACAGAGAAATTGGTTGTGAAGTGGGGAAAAAAGGCCGCCTTCACGAACGTGTCTCCAGCATTCTTTAAACTTGTGTAATGGATATGCTGCGGGCGTTGGGGCGAATTTACCATGCAAAGAATCTCCATTCTGCACGCAGCCACTTCAAAGGCAGGGGAACCGTGTTTCAGCCAGCCAGTGGGGAAGAAGGAAGGGGGGAAAAAGAAGCAACGTGCGTTCGACTCCCGGAGTGACAGAAATTGGCGGGGGGCGTTTAAAGAAGAAGAGATCGAACTGATCTGGGACAAAGTCTTTTTCAGTCAACACGGCAGTGTTCCTCAATCTTCAAAAAACTGAGGGAAATAACGGCCAAGGGAATGACAGAGAGTTAAAAAGAAAGTATGAACAAGTAAATGAGTGAGGAGGGCATTAAAAGCACTTTATTTTCTTCACATTTCCTGTGCAAGAGATGAGAAGTGGGAAAACGGTGGTGCCATGATGTATTTTCATTTCCACATTCCCTGAAAATACATGCACACATGGTGAAAGAAATCGAAAGTTGTCCCTATAAAAGAGGTTAAAAGGACAGTTCACCCAAAAATGAAAGTTCTGTCATTAATTCTGTCATAATCTCACCCTCAAGTCGTTACAAATCCCGTAAGAATTTCGTGCATCTTCAGAACACAAATTAAAGTTTTTTTTATGAAATCTGATTCAGTTCCTCCATTGACAGCTACTCAGCCACCACTTTGACGCTTCAAAACGTTTATAAAGAGATCTATATGAATTGAGCAGTTTAGTCCAAATTTTCTGAAGAGACTCGATCGTTTTGTATGATGAACAGATATAATTTAGGCTTTTATTCAAATTTAAACATTGGTTAGCGAAAATAAACAGAAGCTCATAACACATGAATGAACCTCATTGGTTCTTGCTGAAGCTCAAATGTGATGCGTAACACGAGAATAAACCTCATTGGTTCTTGCTGAAGCTCAAACGTGATGCGTAACACGAGCATGAATCCCATTGGTTCTTGCAGAAGCACAAATGTTCTGCGTAACACGAGAATGAACCTCATTGGTTCTCACACGTAAAGCGAACATGCTTGAGCTTCCGTTTGCCACAACTGATGTGTGAATTGATGAATGATTATTTGTGAATAAAAGCCTAAATTATATCTGTTCATCATATACAGTAAATCGATCGTGTCTTTTAAGAAAATGTAAGTCATTATTCATTAAATCCTGACATTCGCCTGGCTGTGAGACTTCATGAGTAAATAAGTGATATCCGGTTTCTTTTGAGTGAACTCTTTTTATGAATCTATTGATTCAGTTCATAAAACCAGCTCAATGCTTCCATAACAAACTGGACTGATTCGGTTCTCGCTGACTCAATGATCCGCTCACAGTGACTAGCAGCTTACTGGAGAGGAAGATTTATTTTTTAGAGAATAATGACTTAAATTTTGGTGTGTTCACACAGGTTTGAAACAAGAAACAAACGCCAGAATACTCCTTTCTGGGTGAACTATCCTTTTATGTGCATGACATACCACAACAAACTTAAATTTTCCTTGCTTTTTCACTTCTTCCCTCACTATTCCCTTCCTCTTCCACTACCCCCTTTGCTCTTTCTCCGTCTTTCGCTCTCTCATTCCCATTTTCAGAGTTTATCTGATCGGAAACTGGCCACTGTTTTCATAAAGCGCTGTTTTAAGGGGTAGCATATGTCAATTAAAAACCACGGTTTAACCTCTGTAATCCACATATACATGCATAAACACACACACTTGAAGAACTTGTGAAGGAGTTTGGCAACCGGTTCATGGCAGGTTAGTTTAAACATGTCAGATGGCTTCCCCCCTGTCACAGCCGGTTTATAAACAAATCTCTCTCTCTTTTGCATTCTCTCCCTCCAACACAAGCTACATAAACATACCCCACATACCTACTGAACATTTGAAATGTCAAACTTCAAGAAAAATTATAGATTAATTACACTGAAATTAACTTCTATTGGTGGGATTTACGACATAAAACTGCTTAATCTCACATTTATATCGAGGAGGAGAGTTTTTGTTTTTTTTCCGCCACGACAGAATAACTTCCTGATACACACTGACCCATTCCTTCATGCTTGGTTGACTGACTGTAACTGTATCTCTCTCTGTCTCTCTCTCTCTCTCTCTCTCCACAGCAGCAGCAGCCTACACAAACCATTAGTCTTCCCATCGGTTTCGGCTAATTTGTCTTCGGCTGCTGCATGATTCCAGCTCCATTGTGTCCAATTAAAATTCCTGCATATGTTTTCCCTCAAAATTAGGTTCCTTGTGCAAATTTACACTAATTTACTTACCTCTGCAGCTCAGCATTCAAAAGTGCTGTTTGTTTAACATGCAACTTGAACCCGACTGTTAACCCATATAACCACACACACACACACACACACACACACACACACACACACACACACACACACACACACACACACACACAACAGTTCACAGATCGGACACCCCATTCTGTTATGGTAAGTTTAAAACCACTGAACAACTTTATCTAACAACCGAGGTTTGGTGGCAGCTGATTCCTGTGAGATGTGGGTTTTGAGCCTTTACGGTTTTCCATCTAATGTTTGAGGGTTCGATGAAAGTCAGGACAGAAGTTTGCACACTCAAGGTAAATGTAAATCTATAATTTTGCATATGACGTGGGAATTCGAAGAGTTTTGCTGATAAATGGGGAATGCTGTTGCCTTTTACTTCTTTGCTACCAGGTTAAGTGGCACTAGATACAATCACATGACTGTTTAGAACAGATAATGCTGTTGATATCATAATGTCATTCCATTGAAGATGCTATCAAGCAAATGAGCTCTAAAACAGGGGCTTTCAAACTTTTTGATGCCACAAACCCCCAAATATGAGGATTCCCTTCTGAGGAACCAAACAGGTAGCTATAAAAATGTATCAATATAATAGAAAAGATAGAAAAGTATAAAATGTCAAAAATGTGTAAAATAGTATCTGGAAAATGTTTTCTATTAAGTTGACTGTATTTTTTTCCTAACCACCATTACTGATGTGTAAACCTAAGAATAAAACTATGGCTGTCAATTAAATAACATAATTGATCGATCGATGTGATCGATCTCATGATTTCCAAACAGTCTTTAGTCTATATACAGCACACACACAAACACACACACACACACACACACGCACACACACGCACACACACGCACACACACGCACACACACACACACACAAACACACACAAACACACACACACAAACACACACAAACACACACACAAAAAGTCATTCAAAAGTTTTGGGTCTGTATTTGAATTTTTTTAGTTTTTAGTTTGAAGTCTCTTCAATTTCTTCTCACCAAGGCTGCATTTTTTTAATCAAACATACAGCAAAACAGTAATAATTTATTAAAAAACTGAATTTTCAGCATCATTACTCCAGTCTACAGTGTCACATGATCCTTCAGAAATCATTCTAATATGCTGATTTGATGCTTAAAAAACATTTATTATTGTCAACGTTTTTTTTTTTTTTTAAACCATGATACATTTTTTTCAGGATTTTTCAATGAATAGAAAGTTTAGAAATTAGGATATACAAATTATCTGGAGCAATACATCAAGGTTTTTACTGGGAATTTTGATCGATTTAATGTATCCCTGCTAAATAAAAGTACTAATTTCTTTCCATAATTTCTTTCTTTCTATATCTTTTACATTGGTTTTCATTGTTTATTTTAATTAATTTATTTTATTTTGATGACTATATGTCAGTTTGATAGCCCTGCTCTTACCAGTGTTCTCGGGTGAGCACTTTCACAGATACACAGGTAACACTTCATCCAGGTGACACTACGTCATGTGCTCCCAGCTCAATTACGTCAAAGATAACAAGATAATCAGATAAGAAGGTAATCAATTACGTCAGTGTCATTTGAGAATGTGCAACATTGCAGGATTGCTGGTTTCACACATTTTCAGTTCTTTATCTCATACCAACACACTGATGACTTGAAGCATTTACAAACTCAAAAGGATACAGTTTTTTAAAAAGGTGAGGTTAGGGAACTTAAACATTATTCGTGAAAATTAAATGATTACATTTTTATTTAATATACATATACTGTGTGTGTGTATATATATATATATAGGTTTTTCACACAAATACGTATAATGTGTAATATGTATAATAATCAGACACTTAAATTTCATGTAACATTAGTCATTTACAACAAGGTTGTGCTTTAAAGTGAGCACAAACCTTAGTTTTAGGGTTTAGAAACTTCCCTTCATGCATAATAACACCCCTTAAAAGTGTCCAAATACTTTCAGGCAAAACTTTCCTATTATGAATGTCTGTCTTTATCAAAAGTTAATTAGGCCGCATCGCATGCACAATTTGCAGCGACTAATAAAGCAATTATCACGATTCCACATGGTAGAGCACCTACAGTACAAATATTCAAAAGTTCATTTTTATTTAACCCAAACAGCCATCATTCGTATTTACCTCCTCCTTGTTAATCATTGAGCTTTTGCTCCCTGAGTAATTATTAGTGACCTCCGTTTCCTTTTCCCAGCTCATGATTCGCACACACAGAAAGTGTTGTGTCTGGAGCTGTTAGAGCTAACGGAGGGGTCAGCTCTCAAATTAGGGTCCACGGGATTCCCACCGTCAACACTCGCTCCAGTCTTATTGTAGAGTTCAACAGGAAGTGGAAGAATGGGACATAAATGGAGGAATTTCTTTGTGCTGCCCCTTTTCTTTTGTGAAGTGTGAGAATGTCACTAAATTGAGAAACGTCTCAGTGACCCCAGATTATCACCTTAACTGCGGTAAAATCAGTGTAACGCATGGCCTTGATTTGCTTGTTGTGCTTAAAATGGTGGCAAGCCGCACGATGATAAACTACTGTAAGCTTAAATAAAGAATTTGGTCACACTTTATTTCAATAGTCTAATTTAGACATTCTACATGTCAACTGACTCTCATTAGAGTGTTAGTAGACTGATAGGGTTAGAATAAGTTGACATGTACTTGCCAAGTTAGTTAGTCAGTTATAGCTTTTGGGGAGCATCAAAATAAAGTCTAATAAAGCACACAGTCTACTAATTCTCCAAAGACTGTTAGCCAACAAGCAGTTGCAGAGTTACTTATAGTTAGTAGAATGCCTAAAGAGGACTAACAAACTTAAATAAAGTGATACCAATAATTCCTTTTTATGAATAATATTATTATTATTCATTATTAATACAATTATTCTATACAGTATTCAATTTATAAAATAGCAATTTAGTAATAATATAATAACAAGGTGTCATAAACATGAATGATGTTTATAGTGAAGCAAAAAAAAAAAAAATCTGTTCAAGAAAAGTGACATTTTGTTGGCGGTCTGAGGCCTTGTCCACACTAACACGTTATGGTTTGAAAACGCATCTTTCTCTCTCCGTTTTGGCCTTCCGTCCACTCTGAGACAGCGTTTTTATGAACGAAAACTACGCTTTTTTTAACGCTCTCCACACGTTGTAGTGTGGACTGTCAAAAACGAGGGATTTAAAAACGATGACGCATGTTTAGTCATGTCACGCATATTATACCGATAGATTTTTGTTTATACCGGTATTGTGGCTGTTATGTGCTGTTCACTTTCACACAGTTGCTTAAATATGTTACTTTGCACACTCTTCATATCTCATCCTGCATTGACGACAGAAAATTCACTCGCATTTGCTGTCCTGCGGCAAAACATGAGAGCAGTTGTGTTTTAGACCAAACATATAATGATGACTGAGAGCAATCTGGACGCATCAGTGAATGGTGAGATGTTTTGCTAAATAAAATGACCCTGCCAGAAGAATAGCATGATAACTTTATTATGTCTTGTTCTGTCTGTATCATCTCAGTGAGCTTTTATGAGGGTTTACACATGCGCTGTAAGTTGAATTTTGCATTTTCCGACGTTTCGGTGTGTATGAGAAACTTTTGGAAAACGATTTTTGAAACGAAACCGTAGACGTAGCCTGATTTTATGTTGCGTAGCCCTGCACACTGTGAAATCTCATTGGCCCAAAATCACATTCCACATATCTTAATATTAAACTCTGTTTGCATGTCAGTTTCTCACTAAACTTCTTATTTTCATGTTAGTATGTGTGTGTGTGTGTGTGTGTGTGGTGATGCAGATCTCCTTCACTCAGGGGGAACATGGCCATGGCAAATTAGCAGCACGGCTCCTTCAATAGGTTCTCCTGTTACTGAACATGCATAACCAGCCCAATTCCCTCCCCAGGCAGAGAGAAAAAAGCAGAGAGAGAGAGAGACGGGCAGGTATGGGATGGATGGAGAGACGCAGGGAGAGGGAGGAGAAAGGGAGAAATG
Source organism: Gila orcuttii (assembly GCA_026230005.1). Classification (NCBI taxonomy): domain Eukaryota; kingdom Metazoa; phylum Chordata; class Actinopteri; order Cypriniformes; family Leuciscidae; genus Gila; species Gila orcuttii. The sequence continues at coordinate 8,766,617 of JAPDVR010000022.1, read as the reverse complement.
ACTGTGTAATGTAATCCGTTTAGTCCGCGCAGTCGTTTGCATTCCCTTCGGTTGTAAAACCACAATAACATAAATAACTCCACCACGACTGGATCACAGTAATAACCACAACTATAGCCAGATTATGTGTGTGTCAACCCACCGCTGCTACTGGCTAATGTTGTTATTACGAAAACGTAATAACAATGTCACACAAATGAAAACTTTTAAACTGGCTTCATTAGCTGGTTCAAAGTAGCGTTACAATCTCAATTGGACAGATAATAAACTGAAATTGTTGCCCGAAGAAATGAAATTTGGGCCAGAAATATACTCTTGTAAATGCATTGCAAGCATGCGGTCCCTCTATATGTATTTTGTTCTCAGCTCTAAACGTGTTCCTCCGTTACTTTGGCGGTAATAAACCTCAGAACGACAGTGTCCATTTCTAATGTTTGTACTATGAAACTGGATGGCATTAAGTATTTTGCTTCTGTAAAAATGTAACTGGTGTTTCTTCAACTTATGTCCCATAGCTGTTCTCTTTTTTATGTAATAAATAAATAAATATTGTTTTAAAATTTTGACATAAAAACTTTTTATCTTGTAAATATTTTTGTTCATTTTCAAATTAACTTTTGACTTTCTGACAAATGACTTTTAAATGTTAAGATTTCCAATTTTAAACTATGAAAATCTGCTGTAAAACAAGCTTTGTTGCATTATTTTCCTGTTATCTGTAAAGCTGCTTTGAAACAATCTGTATAGTAAAAAGCGCTATATAAATAAAGGTGACTTGACTATATACAACTTGAATTATTACTTGTTTAACATAATGATAATCTAAGCAAAGAGTTTAACATAATGATAAGCTAAGCAAAGAATAAAACAAAGAGTGAAATGAATATACCTTTTTACTATGTATTGTGTGAAAATAATTTAAACTTTGCACAATATATTAAATTTGTCATATTCACCTTAAAAAACGATTTGCATCTAAATAAGTAATAAAAGCATTCTTCAGATGAAATACATGAGTCATATTTCATATTCATTATGTGCAAAGAAAACCCAAAAAAATATCATTTAAACTTTTATTATATCACTTCCAGTCAAGCTGTAATTTTTCACATTATGCCAAAAGAGTTAAAATAGTATTATATTGTGTGCATTTAGGATACATAATGTATTTTATTCCAAAAATTGTTTAAATGTCATTGCCATATTTTTTTCTATCACACAACAATACCAAACAAAATACATAATGGAAATTACACTGCGGTGGGGATTTTCATTACTATAAATAATCTGTAATGCATCAATTTCCACTGTTTGATATTGTTAATAAATTAAATAAAACACACTTCTCGCTAAGGGGTGATTTCCTAAAAGTTTGCAGAGCTAAAAGTGACCATAGTTGAAAAAAGCACCCACTTGCGTTCTGGGTTCTGTGTTATGCACCTAGAAGAGTCTGCACACATCCATTTGAATAACTCCAGACTGAAACTCATCACACTCATTTGAAACTTCTCAAGGTTCACTTGTCAATCATCTGAACCTGAATGAAAGTGACACTTCTTTTCTGAAGGAAAAAAGAATGGCTAATAACGAGGGAACACATCCATAACTCAAAAACGACTTCATAAAACAGTGAGACTGTGAGACAGACAAAAAGACTGCGCTCCATCAGGCAGTTCTTCAGACAGCTTAAATAAAGAGTTTGACAGCACTCTTTTCCTTTCATTCAATATTTAAGTATTTTTATACCCTGGCTTCTGGGTCTTCCCTGTAGACAGATAAAATGGAGCAGGAATGGCCACAATGACAGCCATTGTCATCCGTCCTCTGAACCTGTCTTTCCAGAACGGAGAGAGTTGTGCAACTGCAGGGCCACAGGTCATTCGGAGGGATGAAATGCGTGTGTGTGTGTGTGTAAACACACAGGCGCATGTGGCTAACGGGGTGTTCGTATCGACACTGTGCCTCACTGGGACGTCAACCGTCATTTGCATAATTACTTCCCTCACACACACACACACGAGCACAAACTCACACACAGAGCAACAAGGACACACGAGTCGGGGGAGATACGCAAACAAAACCCAGAGTGATGAGAGAACAATAGTGGCCTTGAAGGGTCATTTGCTTCTCTTTGGATATATTTAGTCTAATTGTAATTTCTGACAAAGGGACGCCAGGAGTTTGATGCACATGTGCAAATTACATTTTGGCAGAAGAACTTTCAAAAAACTTTCATAAATGCATACTGGAAGGTATACCTTAAACATGATCACAGTTGGTTTATGAACAAGACTCTCATGTGACACACTAACTGCAGTATTTGTTATGACTGTGGTTAAACTATTACATGTGGGCTATATGTGGCCCAGACGGAATCTGAACACTTTTTTCACATTTTCTACGCTGAACGAGGGGGAAAGTCTGCAGAATGTTGTGGATTTCAACATGGTAAAATGTTTTAAATGAACCTTGCCTGAAGGCATTATCAAATGAGGGAAAATATCTAATACATTAATATGAAATGTGTTGACGTTTGTGAATGATTCTACTTTTAAGTAAATTTTTCACACTTGACATTCAACCCTGAAATAATTTAAATGTAACAGGGTTGATACAAACCACATTTTGAAAAAGAAATGTCTTGGGTATATATATATATATACATTTTTTTTTTTTTCAGTTAAAATGTAGGAGAACACACTAGGGGGCTGTGCGTCATTCAGAATTGAGAATACTCAGTTCCTGAATTTGAAACAAGTAAAACATTTGTCGACACCACTTCACTTGAACTTTGACAACTTTTTTTTTTATTTTCCTTGTAAATTTTGACAATGACATGTTAAAATCAGAAAGAAAAACGGATGCAGTGGGAGTTAGCCTTAAATTCAGCAAAAGTATTCCGATTCATTCTGAACTTATGTTATAATACACTGACATTAGCTTGCTAACAAGCTTATCAAAAGGTTGGGAAAAGATGGGGTAATGTTAAGAATAATTTATCAAGACACACTTACTTACAAACCGACAAAGTAACTTGATTTGGCAAGAAAAGAGTTACCTAATGTTCAGTTGGTAACAATTTACAAAGCATTACATCGTTGGCAGCAAACTTAGCTCAGAATTGTTATAGTACCGGGAAAAGTTGTCTAAAGCTGGTTGCACACTGTGCGATTTATAATAGTCCTTTACGATTGTTGCTTGTCAGACTGTACGAACATGAACCCCACTGTAAGCTATATCACAATGTGGATCTCAATTGTCATTAATGTCAGAACTGTACGACGTGTTAGAAACGGACATGCGCAAGAAAACTCGTCCGGAGTTTTACATCATAAATCAATGACATGTTCGCATTACATGCGGGATTGAAATGGAGGCTACAAATAAATCTCTAACGTTAATTTTGGTCATGGTTTGTCTTGAAAAACAAAGACAATTTGACGGTCGTCGTAGGAAAAGTCACACTGCAGGACTGCGAGTCAAATCTTCTGACACTGCCAGAATTTCGTCTGAGGTAGAATTTGATCGCAAACGTCATTAATCGGCTGTCGGTAAACTAACGATCAAAGACTTCAGATTTTAGCCTAGGATCAGAGGAATCTTTTAGGATTCGCAAAATTTGCCTCAGATGGCCAAATCGTGGCCGAAATCGTACAGTGTGCACCCGGCTTTAACCATGGAAAGAAGAAAATACTGTTATCTTGATTCCGATTGGCTAAAAGACTCAAGGCCTCACTCCTAAGATGTTTTACTGGGAAAAAGATTTAGACAATTCGAGAGACGTCTATGGTCTCTCTTCAGTCTATGGGAAATTAGCCCATTTCCAATTCTTGTGAGGTTTATTGTGCTTGCAATTTCACCCCGGCAAAACGACGAAATTCACTGAACTAATGACTAGTTTGTGGGTATGATAACTCATTTCTAAACAAAAACAAAAAGCTAATGTTTAGGAAAAAATTACAAAAAAATTGACAAAAAACTAAACAAAAGACTTTTATAGGCCTAACAAACAGATAGAACAACAGACAAATATATAGATAGACATTATCAATTTAATTTATTAAAAACACCAAACTAATAATAAAAGGTATAGTTCTGTAATTCTACAGCACATATGTCTTTGTTTCCCATCTGAAAGACCCATCTGCAGATTTCCAAGAGGTTTTCTGCAGAGAGAAATGATTTTGCCTGCTTCACAAGACTGAGTGCATGGCACCATATACGTCCAATCTAAGAGGGTTTATATTATCGATGATCCACATTGCGTCTGAAGATCTTTCTCTCTGGTTGATGACAGTCGCATCAGATGGAGACGGGACGCATACAGCGGGTGTGGCTGGGCAGGGCTGGCTGGGTGGGTGGATGAAGGATGGTGTTGATAGGGTGAGAGAGGTGTGTTATCAGCTGAGCAGGCGGCAGGCCTGTCTGTGTGATGTGTGTGCTGTCGCTCCATACTTTATAGCTCTTTTCCTGTCTGTCCTCCATCTATGGAGTACCACTCATGCAGCTGAAATGGGATTTGACCCCCCTTCTCTTTTGCCCTCCTCTCTTTTTTTGTCATCACATTCGTTCTTCTTTCCTTTTGAATTTCACCCACTCGCATACTCTTCACAGCATCAAGAAAATTAGCCAAATAGAGTTTGTCAAGTGTGGGACAAACTTAGAAGTCTGTCTCGACAAATGTTGGTATATTTTACTGTAGTTCCAAATCACCCTGCATGAGAAACGTCCGGACTGCTTTCAGAAGGATCCCTGTTTTGACCAGGGTTTGAAGGCCTTGCTGGAGTTCGAAAACTCAGGACCCCTCAGGACAGAAGATTTAATGATACAATGGACAGTCTTGGCTCTGAAACGCTGATTGGACAAGCCATGTTTGAAGCGTTAAAATAGTGGTACTCCACATATGCACATTCAACATTAATGCTACAAATTGCTACAAACTATTAAAATAGGCACATAGTTTGACAGCTAATGTACTGTATAAGATGGTGGAAGAATTGTTTATAGGGACGTTTTTTTTATGCATTTCTAATTTTTATTAACTATACCTTTCAAACGTTTGAGGCCAGTAAGATTTATTTGATCAAATAAAATTTAAAACAACTGTTTTCTATGTCAATATATTTTAAAATGTAATTTCTTTCTGTGATCAAAGCTGAATTTTCAGCATCATTACTCCAGTCTTCAGTGTCACATGATCCTTCAGAAATCATTGTAATGTTTTTCTTTTTTCGACATTTCAAATTATTATCAATGTTGAAAACAGTTGTGTTGCTTCATATTTTCCTCAAACAGTTTGGTCGTTTCTGCTGTATGTCACGATAACTGGGCTTCCATTCGTTCTTCCAAACCGGACGTTTCAACCTGCCTTCTGTTATTATAACAATTTATTTGGCAAGCCTGAAAGATCTTTTCAAGGTGATCAATATCCTGTCTTTATGAAGAATGTCATGTGTGGATATAAGCATGTCTGTGTTGGGGCTGGTTTGTTTGATTATAACCTGTCCATAACTAGAATGTGCTGAATGTAAGTTTATGATGAATGCGAGTAATGGACAGTGACAGAGTTGCAGTTTTGGCTTCTCTCATTTGATCCTTCCCTCCCTCCTCGTCCTTCTTTCTCCTTTCGCTACTCATTCTGACAGAGACACACGACATGGAGTCGCACGGCTTTAATGGCCACGTTCAGTCGCTGTGAAGGTGACACATCGCCTGTGTGTCCGTATGTGGTGTTTGTGTGTTATTGAGAGCTGTGTGTTATCTATTACCGTGCCCACCTTCGATAACTTCCCAGAATTCCTCCTGCTAGCCATCAACAGCATCGCTCCCTTGTGTGGTCCGTGAGTCATCGACATCAACATCTCTCTCCCTTCCAGTACGCGTGTGCGATGTAGAATTAATGCCTTCCCGTGATCCTGTTTCACTGGTTATTCTGTCAAATGAAGGGCATTGAAACAACTGCATCTCCATCTTTACTGGCCTGCCCTCTTCTCTCTCTCTCTCTCTCTCTCTCTCTCCTCCTCACCTCTTTCCTCTGTCATCTCCGCCTATCAATCAAAAATGTATTAAGTCCAAAGTGGGGCCGATCAAAGGCAGAATTCCTCCGAGGAGGACAGATAAGGCCTATCTCATTAATAAGTGCTTTAGCATCAGAGAAGACCTCTGCCTCCCTCCCCACCCCTGCCTTTGATATCTAATTATCCTCACACACACACACACCCCTCCCATCTCCTCTCTATCAGACATTGAACATGCTACGCCGATGTACATACACACACAGATGGTGTGTGAACATATGAGGATGTCACTGTTTAAAAGGTGTGCAGCAAGACGAACAATAAAAAAATATATATTTGCAGAGGAAAATGTAGGATCCAGCCCATGAAAAACTCGCCATCGCCATGCTAAATTGTTGTGGGTGGTTACTAGGGTGTTGCTAGGACTAAAAAGATCCCACCAATAAGTCTGATATGAGATTCAGGTGATGGCCTATACCTCTGTTTTTATATCTACAAGGTCAAAATCATAAGGAAGCTAGTTTCCGCTACAGGAGAAAACAAGATAACTGATGACTGAAACATACACCTAGTTATACTCCTAATGGAATTATTAAATAACAACATTAACAATTAATTTAACAATAAAATATTAAATAATAAAAACACCAGCAACATGGGTTATCTTACTCAGAGTCTAACTTTTCAGTTGAAGCAAATTAATTAGTGTTTCCACAAATATCACATTTAACCCCTTAACTGTCACCCCCATATTTGGGCATAGACATGATATTACACTATACAAACTTAAACAGCTGTAATTCATGAATGCTTTGGAGTACAGACAAAAGGTTGGTCTTTTTTGAAAGAAGACACATGGAAGATTATTGTTGAAGTGGAATAATTAAAAAATATTAATGTTTCTAAAAGTTATTAAAGTTTGAGTTTATTGTTATGAAAATGTGCTGTAATATTATTTTTATTAAATTAAATATATAAATATTAATAAATATAGTTTTTAGCCTAAAAATTCAAAAAAGTAAAAGCTGCAAGTCTAAATGAGTTGTGTTTAAATTTTCAGCTTGATATTTTAAAAAATGAGGTTTCTGCAAGACTTTTAGTTGGCACACCACAAATGGCCACTAGGTGACACCCCTGTTCATTGGTGATTCCCAAAGGTCACTTAGTTGCTTGAACTTACATCTGACACCACAGCACAAACATAGAGAGAGAGAGAGAGATTTTTTAAAAACTTTTATCCAAACTTTTCACAAATATTTTCACTTTACTATACAAATTGCAACTGAAACTTGAATAAGACTTAGTAAATCATAAAATAAAATAATAATGAAATAAAAATACTGGGAAAATAAATATCAAACTATTTCCAATTTTTTAACTATTTACAAACTATATACAACTTTATTCAAATTTTCACAACTTCTGAAAACTACAAACTATTTACATCATGCCAGTAATTGAAGCAATCCCGTGTTGCTTGGAAACACAAGTATGATCCACATCCCTGACAGAACACAAGCGTTTTGCGATGGCACACTTGGCATCTTCTCCTGGAGTCATCACTTTTATTAGTGATGTACATTGGCCGGTGGCAGACATGGCCTGAGGGTTCTCCTGTCAAGTGAGATGCTGGAGGAGCAGGAGGAGCAGGAGGAGCAGGAGGAGCTGGAGGAGCTGGAGGAGCAGGAGGAGCAGGAGGAGCAGGCTCACATGGAGGCATCCAGTCTGCAAGCTCCATTACCAAATCCTCACGGAATTCCCGCTGTGTTCTTGCTCTTTGATTATGAGCAGCAGCCAACTGCTGGTGCAGGAGGAAGGCATTTACCACTGCAATGTCGATGAAGTGGTAAAAAATCGAGCGGTACCACTTCCTGGTCTTTCTGAGTATTTTGTAATACCCAACAAGGGCATCAGAGAGATCAACTCCTCCCATGTACCTGTGTGGAAATAATAGAATATATTTCAAATCTAAATACAAATGTAACAAAGTAAATAAAATTAACTCATTTGTACAATTTTTGTACACAACACCACTGAATAAATTCGACTCACTTGTTATAGTCGTGCACTGCAGTAGGTATAGGTACAGTGAGTTCTGTCCATCCTCCAGCTCTCGTCTTCACCCTCCTCCGTACTGTGTGATCTCCTCCTGCTGAATGGAAGGAGGAGCACATGAGCACCTCCCTGGTGTCCTTCCATTCGAGAAAGAGGAGTCGGTCATCACGAATCCACCGCATACTCCCACGGGGAGCATTTCTGGGCAACTTGTTTTCCAGAGTTTTTGGGAAGCCGACCCGGTTGCTTCGAATGGTCCCACAGGCCCAGATGCCCTTCTTGAGGAGGTCTCTGAAAAGTGATGGGCTGGTGTAGAAATTGTCTACAAACAGCTTGTAGCCTGTTCCCAGCATCCTCTCATCCACTAGTGCCATCACAGATTCATAACTCAGCCCCTTACTTTGTCCATTTTGGCCTTCAGGGGATTTGCCTTCATAAATAAAAAAATCCCATGTGTATCCATGGGCTGAATCAGCTAAAACGAAAAGTTTGTACCCCCACTTTGTTGGCTTCTCTTTTTGGTACTGTTTCAGCCCAATCCTTGCTTTGGAGGCCACCATCCTCTCATCTACTGCGATGTGTTGATGAGGGTGAAAATAGGTCTTGCAAGCATCTCTTATCTCAGAATCAGAATCAGAATCAGAAAGAGCTTTATTGCCAAGTGTGCTTGCACACACAAGGAATTTGTTTTTGGTACTGAGGCCTCCAGTGGACATATACAGATACAAATACAACAAGAAACATAATACTACAAATTATAAGAATAAAAAATAAAAATATAAATATATGAGAATAAAAGTATCACAGTTGGGTTTAGTCAGAATAGACATTTCCAGATTTACAGATTATGAACATATTTACAGTGTTTTGAATATTATAAATAAATAAATCTACATATAAGTATCACCTGAGTTGTAGGGTATTGCACTAAACAGTGGGAGTATTGCACTTAAAGGCGTATGCATTGGGAGATATGTTAACTGTTCAGGAGGGAAATGGCCTGTGGGAAGAAACTGTTCCTGTGCCGAGATGTTCTTGTGGCCAGTGATCTGAGTCGCCGTCTTGACGGTAACAGATCAAACAGGAGGTGTCCAGGGTGAGTGGAGTCTGTGATGATTTTACCTGCTCTCTTCCTCACTCTGGAAGAGTACAGGTCCTGGAGGGTTGGCAGCGGGGCACCAATAATCCTCTCCGCAGTCCGGACTGTCCGTTGTAGTCTCCTGATGTCTGATTTGGTAGCTGAACCAAACCAGACAGTGATGGAAGTGCATAAGACAGACTCAATGACGGCTGAGTAGAACTGAATCAGCAGCTCCTGTGGCAAGTTGAACTTCCTCAGCTGGCGAAGGAAGTAGAGTCTCTGCTGGGCCTTTTTCACAGTGGAGTCAATGTGATTGTCCCACTTCAGGTCCTGAGAGATGATAGTGCCCAGGAACCTGAATAACTCCACTGCTTCCACAGTGCTGTTCATGATGATGAGTGGGGGGAGTGCTGGGCTGTTCCTCCTGAAGTCCACGATCATCTCCACTGTTTTGAGCGTGTTCAGCTCAAGGTTGTTATAACTGCACCAGACAGCCAGATGTTCAACCTCCAGTCTGTAAGCAGACTCGTCGCCGTTTTGGATGAGACCGATGACAGTGGTGTCGTCTGCAAATTTCAGGAGCTTGACAGAGGGGTCTTTAGAAGTGCAGTCATTAGTGTACAGGGAGAAGAGCAGTGGGGAGAGAACGCACCCTTGGGGGGCGCCAGTGCTGGTGGTGAGAGTCCTGGATGTGTGTTTCCCCAGTCTCACTCGCTGCTGCCGGTCCGTCAGGAAGCTGGTGATCCACTGACAGATCGAGGATGGTATGGAGAGCTGGGTCAGTTTGGCTGTGAGAAGACCAGGCATGATGGTATTGAAGGCCGAACTGAAGTCCACAAAGAGGATCCTTGCATAAGTCCCTGGTCTGTCGAGATGTTGCAGGATATAATGCAGTCCCATGTTGACTGCATCATCCACAGACCTGTTTGCTCTGTAAGCAAACTGAAAGGGATCCAGCAGGGGTCCAGTGATGTCTTTCAGGTGGGCCAACACCAGTCTTTCAAACGACTTCATGACCACAGACGTGAGAGCGACAGGTCTGTAGTCATTAAGTCCAGTGATTTTGGGTTTTTTGGGGACAGGAATGATAGTGGAGCGTTTGAAGCAGCAGGGAACTTCACACTGCTCCAATGATCTATTGAAGATCTGCGTGAAGACCGGGGCCAGTTGGTCAGCGCAGGCTTTTAAACAAGCAGATGAGATGCCGTCTGGGCCTGAGGCTTTCCTAGTCTTCTGTTTTTTGAAGACTCGGCTCACGTCCTCCACACAGACCTTAAGCTCAGGTAGGATGGCAGGAGGGGGGAGTAATGGGAGTGCAGGAGGTGATGGTGAATGTGTGAAGTGCAGATCAGACCGGGTGTGTGGTGTGAATGAGGGCTTTTCAAACCTGCAATAAAATGAGTTTAAATCATCAGCCAGGTGTTGATTGTCCACAGATCGAGGGGATGGTGACTTGTAATTGGTGATGTTCCTCAGGCCATTCCAGACTGATGATGGGTCGTTGGATGAAAACTGGTTTTTCAGTTTTTCAGAGTAGTTCCTTTTAGCAACTCTGATCTCCTTTGTCAATCTGTTTCTGGCCTGGTTATACAAGATTTTATCCCCACTTCTGTAAGCATCCTCTTTGGCATGACGAAGGTGTTTGAGTTTCCCAGTAAACCATGGTTTATCATTAGTAAATGATAAGAATGTCCTGGTAGGAATGCATGTATCCTCACAGAAACTTATATATGATGTTACAGTATCAGTGAGCTCATCCAGATCGTTGGTAGCAGCTTCAAAAACAGTCCAATCAGTGCAATCAAAGCAGGCCTGTAGATTCTGCTCTGCTTCATTAGTCCATCTTTTTACAGTCCTTATTACAGGTTTAGCTGATTTCAGTTTCTGCCTGTAGGTCGGTATGAGATGAACCAAACAGTGATCAGAGAGCCCCAAAGCTGCTCGTGAAACGGAGTGATACGCATCTTTTATTGTGGTGTAACAGTGGTCCAGTATATTACTGTCTCTGGTGGGACATGTAACGTGCTGTCTGTATTTTGGTAGTTCACGGGAAAGATTTGCTTTGTTAAAATCCCCAAGAATGATTAAAAGAGAGTCTGGGTACCTTTGTTCTGTTTCAGCTATTTGATCAGCCAGCTGTTGTAGCGCCGCGCTCACGCACGCGTCTGGAGGGATGTAAACATTCACGAGAATGAAAGAGGAAAACTCCCGAGGCGAGTAGAAGGGTTTACAGTTTATGAAATGTGCCTCTAAGTTAGGAGAGCACATCTTCTTCAGTGTTGTTACATCTGAACACCAACTTTCGTTAATGTAGAAACACATTCCACCACCTCTTGTTTTCCCCGTTAGCTCCGCGATGCGATCCGCTCTGAACAGCTGGAAGCCCGGCAGATGTATTGCGTTGTCCGGTATGGCTTCACTCAGCCAGGTTTCAGTGAAGCACAGAGCAGCAGAGTTTAGAAAATCCTTGTTAGTGCGGGTGAGGAGAAGAAGTTCGTCCGTTTTGTTAGGAAGGGATCGGAGATTCGCGAGATGAATACTGGGGAGTGCAGTGCGCAGGCCGCGCTCGCGGAGTTTAACCAGAGCACCGGCTCGCTTCCCGCGTTTGCGTCTGAACGCGCGTTTGAACAACACCGCTGCCCCACCGACGAGAATGTCCCGCAAGACGTCCGAATAATCAAAAACTGTAGAAAAGTTATCTGGTGTGTGTTTCCTAATGTCCAGTAGTTCGTCTTTGGTGAAACTGATAGGAAAAGAATGACTAAACGCAGAACAAACAAACAAAAACAACACAATAGCTGGAGAGCCCCACACAAAGGCAGCCATGCGCGGCGCCATCTTGGATGTAATGGTATACTGGCTTCAATCTCCTGGTATACTGGCTTCAATTTACCCAGGCGATCATAGGCCGGAGTCCCCTTCATTTTTGCATTCTCAGCATCCATCTTAGGATCGCTGAGATGCAGTGCTCCAGAAATGGCCTGAAATTTCCTGCCAGACATGACAGTGGCAGGAAAGCCAAATTTGTAAAGCCTGGACCCACTCCAGTAATTTGAAATTTGTGGTACTTTTACCAGACCCATGTAGATGACCACTGACAGGTATGAGTATAGATCCTTCAGGGACATGTCCTGCCATGGCTTCCTGGTTGTGTCTTGGTGCTCAGCTGCGTAAGCATTTGAGTTGCGAATGATTGTTTGACACACTGTTGAAGAAAAGAACTGCCGAAACAGTTCCAGAGCGCTATACGACTCTGTAGTCAGAAGCTGAGGGCCAGGAATTCGAGCTGGTCGAAACACAACTTCAGGTCGTGGGATGTCGGGTTCATCTGAGCTGTGCCATCTTGCCTCTGTGGTACCCGAAGAAACAGCCCCTCTTCCTCTGTTTCCTCTTCCTCTGCTTTGCCCTCTTCCTCTGCTTTGCCCTCTTCCTCTGCTTTGCCCTCTTCCTCTGCTTTGCCCTCTTCCTCTGCTTTGCCCTCTTCCTCTGCTTTGCCCTCTTCCTCTGCTTTGTCCTCTTCCTCTGCTTTGCCCTCTTCCTCTGCTTCTCCTTCTGCCTTCTTCACTAAACCCACTGAAAGTGGATGTAGTAGCTGATGCAGATGAGTCCTCACCATCATCATCTGAATACCTATTGCAACAATATACAAACTGAATATAGTATAAAACTTACAAAGAATTTGCAAAAATATGGTACAAACTGAATATAGTAAAAACAACTAATATGGTACATGCAACAATATAGTACTAATTGAATAAAGCATTCAACTAATACAGTACATGCAACTATTGTGCAAACCGAATAAAGCATAAAACTAACATGGTACATGCATGCATAATTCAATTATATATATATACATACAGTATATATAAATGTATACCTATACAATTATATGTTTACATCACATTTATACATAACCCAGTAAAATTTGTAAAGATTGTGTAATAGAATATAGAGAAAAAAATATAACTCACCGTTCTAGGGTTGAATCGGACATTTCCTCTGGCAAAAGCACGTCTGGTTCATCATCACTCGAATGAAGATTAGGCTCATCATTGTTGGAAGGATGATTTTGCTCGTCATCACTCGACTTACAAAGCTCTTCAACTACTTCTAGCAGTGTAAAACACTTTTTAGGCCTCTGTGGATCCATTTTGTGAGTGTGGCAGTGGAGAATGAGAGTGCAGTTTGTGTGCTCCTGCTTTCTGCTCTGCACGTTTATAAACGTTCAGCAGCATTTACAAACAGGAGGTTGATTGTGATTGGCACGTGTTTGCAATTAGACCTAAACTAAGTTTCTATTGGATAACCTGTTGCTTTCAAAGCAAATGAGCCTTAGTAACAGCTATGACAGCTCTGTTTGGCTACTGAGCCTGTCTTGGCTTGCTGTTATTGGACATAACAGTGTGAAGGTGGGCTGTTGCTGGTCAGAAGACTCTACCAATATAGCAATTAGTATATTATAGCAAATCCACACACAAACAAATATTTTATTACAAAATGAACATTATAATTATACTAATTATTATAAATATATATATACAAATATTAGTCTCATTCAAGACAATATACATGAACTATGTTCATATATAGATGGATATTCTCTATTTAGATGGATATTCTCTATTTTTATAACATAATTTTGTAAATTTTTATGGACAAATACTAGAATATATGTTTTATTATGAATTTTTAGCATAAAAACAGAAGTTGCAATGATTAAAAGTTGATCCATCGACTTTTTGTGACAAAGGTCAGAACTCCTGTTATGATGCAGATTTTTTTGAGGTGCACTCTTGTCAAAAATTCATCGATTACTCTTCCTACATAATTTGTAGCAAAAAACAGCAGTCAAATATCTATTTAGGAGTCTTAGACCTTTCCAACGATATATAGTTTGTTATAATTAGATTAGGATTTAATAGTTATATCGCGAAGTAAAGTTAGGCGTCCCGTATACGGGACGGTGACAGTTATTTTTTTTTTAAATCACTGAAAGTTTTTTTTGTTGTTTTTTTTTTTTGGACGAAACAACTCTTCTGGTCTTTTCTCATTAGCTTGTAAGTACAGAGAGAAGCCTGACTTAGGACCCGACATAAAGATATTTATGAATGTCTGCGTTTCTAAGTCTAAACTGCTGGTGTTATTGCAGCTCAAAGCTTCTTTCAGGCATTTATTCATTGTAAAATATCTGAATGGGTAACATGCTGTGGGGTTGAGCAGGTATTGAATGAATCCATGCTGAACAAACAAAGGCAACAGATCAGATGTTACAGGAATATTTCAGGATAAACACAATAAGCCCCACATCTGTGACAGTTCATCTACTGAGAAAAGTCAAATTTAGACAACTTCACAGCTCAAATGACAAACAATTTTACTGGTTAAAAAAAAGTTGAGCTTCACATTTCTACTTTTAAAGGACCACTGTAAAAAACACTTTTGCATACTATTACAAAGCACACTATTTACGGAAATGAATATTTTAAGTGCATGCAAACTGAATGTAATTGCCCCACTTAAGTAGCACATCTTATTTTGTGCACTTAAAATATATTAACTTTTGAATGCAATATCAAATAACACACTACAGTTAAAATAACAATCAGGTACTTTACATGTGCTTTAGTATTCTAGTCATGCATTTAAAATTTGAAGTACACTATGCACACATTCAATAAAATAAAGAGGAATGTTCCTCATTCATTGATACAAGTAAAGCTCTATTGCTAGTGTTGAAAGTATATACTATAGAAAATATAGCCACAATACCAAACCTTTATACATACAGTATTAATATGATAGTGATTTTAACACACTAGTATTAAAATCACTAAGTCTGTGCAAAGTTATATCCATATTCTTCAACTCCAATTATGAATGTGCAACATTAATTTCAGGTTGATATGCACAAGGATACTACAAAGAAACTATTTACAAAAGTTCTGTTTACATCACAAACAGAAAACCAGAAGTCCGTAAGACTTGCTGCTAATAAGACAATTTAGAATATGTTACAGCTCAAAATAAACTTTTTTTGCACATAGGAAATAGTATAGCAAAAATCTGAGCTTCACATTTCTGTTTTAAACTCTCCTTAATGCCCTATAGACTTCAGTTGTAGTTAAATTACTGTCAATGCATTTCCCATACATTTTTTGCAAACAGAGGGACGAGTTATTTTTCATTATGTTGACATTATTTCCGGTGGCAGTAAACACAGTAACACACAGGCCACAGACGCTGGAATATTCCTTTAACGGAGGCGTGATTCAGCTCTGAGAAGATACAACACGGACCAGAGAGGCAAAAAGAGGTGTGGAGGAAAAGACTGAGAGAAATGGACAAAAGAATTAAAGAGGAATGAAATGGAGTGAGACGGAGAGAGGAGAAATCAGAGAAAGGGAAAATAGCAGGGAGAGAAAGTGTTCTTTTTTCCTTCACTCATT
Source organism: Gila orcuttii (assembly GCA_026230005.1). Classification (NCBI taxonomy): domain Eukaryota; kingdom Metazoa; phylum Chordata; class Actinopteri; order Cypriniformes; family Leuciscidae; genus Gila; species Gila orcuttii. The sequence goes on along the minus strand of JAPDVR010000022.1, from coordinate 8,751,015 downwards.
CTCTCTCGCTCGCTCCTTAGTTTTCTGTAAAAGAAGCTGTGAGAGATAAGACTAAAAGGACAGTCAGTCTGTTCCGAACAATCCTTTCCCTGTCCCTCTCCCTCTTTCTCTCTCTCCCTCTTTCCCTGTCTCATCCCCCCACTCTGCTACTGTTCCTTCTGCTTAATGGCCCCCACTCAGATTTCCATTGATGCCTGTGCTGATAGACCCTCTCTCCTGATAGACCCTGTTCTCCTCAGGTCTGCGCTCTCCTTTCAGAACACACTACTTTACTCCTGACCGTCCATCGACAGAAACACACGTTCCAAAACATGCTCCGAAAGCAAATCCTTCACCTCATAGTGTGCTCAAGTTCAGCCAATTCAGTAGTTATTGAACTAGTTATTTAGTAACAGTAGTCTAGTCTTAACATGCCTCCCTCCCTTTACAAAAATGCATGTACATGTAAATACATACTGTACATATAGGGTTGTTGACTGATTGATTAAAGTGTCCCATCATGTTTTTTCAAATATTACCTATCATGCAGTGTGTTTGTAAAGCAAAATTTCAAAAGATCGAAGTGCACGACAAATAAAGTTATTGTCTCCTAAAAGAAAGAATCGATTCTGATGTGCTGAAACTGATTTCAGAGATTCCAGTCTCACTTCCTGTCTCATATCTAAATAACAATGTAACAAATGTGCATAATGCCAATCTATGCTCTTCATTGGCTGCCATGAACAACGTCTACTTTGACCTGCCCTCAAAAACTAGTTTTAAGAGTTTGGTTCATGTTGTCGACATGACAAGAAGACATTTGTGGCAAAGGACGGCCGAGGGACGTGAGAGAATGGCGCGAGGCCGGTGGTGCGATTGCTAATGAGCAACACCTGGGTAGCACACCGGTCTCGCATCTCTCACGGAGGAGCGGAAGCATAAAGGGGGAGCGACGACGTTGATGATAGAGAGAGGAACAGGCCTGTATTTTAGTTGTGTTGTGTTTTGTTTTTGTATCTGTATTTTACTTTAGCCAGCAGTCGTCCGCGAGGGGCTGCTGGCAGTTATGTTTATTTTCGGTAGCCAGCAGTCGTCCGCGAGGGGCTGCTGGCGGTATTTTGGTTTGTTTGTTTTATTTTAAATAAAGTATGTTTGAATGTTCGCCGGTTCCCGCCTCCTTCTTCCCTGCACATCGTTACACTGGTGCCGAAACCCGGGATGGAAGAAGAAGCCACCGCCAGACAGCCTCCGTCCCCATTTGCGGATGTCATCCACGCGCTCGCGGGTCTACATCAAGAGCAACATCGTGCCCTGCTGGCCGTGAAGGAGGAACAGGAGCGCCGGTCCTCCGCGCTCCTCCGCGCCCAGCAGGAGGACCGCAAGCTGTTCTGGAGCTGGATGGACCGGGAGGGACGGGCCGGACCATCAATGCCAGCTTCAGCCTCGGCCCAGACCATCCCGCTTCACAAGATGGGTCCGCAGGACGACTCTGGCTAAAGTAAAATACAGATACAAAAACAAAACACAACACAACTAAAATACAGGCCTGTTCCTCTCTCTATCATCAACGCTGTCGCTCCCCCTTTATGCTTCCGCTCCTCCGTGAGAGATGCGAGACCGGTGTGCTACCCAGGTGTTGCTCATTAGCAATCGCACCACCGGCCTCGCGCCGTTCTCTCACGTCCCTCGGCCGTCCTTCGCCACAACATTGTTTTCAGCACTGCAACCTTTACTTCTAAAGGATGAGGACTCGCGCTGGAATTGATACGGAAAACCCAACGCCATCATTCGTATCACTGACAATCACAACAGACTGAGCCATCTTACCAATCAGAGCAGAGTAGACCAATCACAACAGACTGGGCCATCTGACCAATCAGAGCAGAGTAGACCAATCACAACAGACTGGGCCATTTGACCAATCAGAGCAGAGTAGACCAATAACAACAGACTGGGCCATTTGAACAATCAGAGCAGAGTAGACCAATAACAACAGACTGAGCCATCTGACCAATCAGAGCAGAGCAGACCAATCACAACAGACTGGGTCATCTGACCAATCAGAGCAGAGTAGACCAATCACAACAGACTGGGCCATCTGACCAATCAGAGCAGAGTAGACCAATCACAACAGACTGGGCCATCTGGCCAATCAGAGCAGAGTAGACCAATCACAACAGACTGGTCCATCTGACCAATCAGAGCAGAGTAGACCAATCACAACAGACTGGACCATCTGACCAATCAGAGCAGAGTAGACCAATCACAACAGACTGGTCCATCTGACCAATCAGAGCAGAGTAGACCAATCACAACGGACTGGTCCATCTGACCAATCAGAGCAGAGTAGACCAATCACAACAGACTGGACCATCTGACCAATCAGAGCAGAGTAGACCAATCACAACAGACTGGGCCATCTGACCAATCAGAGCAGAGTAGGCTCGCAGTAAGGAGGGGTTTAGAGAGACTGAATCTTTGAACAAACCACTTTTAGACTCTTTGAGAAATAAGGTTATGTGTAATATATATCGTGAGAAAATTAAAGTGTGTTTTGATCATGGATGAATGTAAACCTATTGTAGGAGATTCCAAAACAAAATAAGGAACCTTTAAAATAAAGCATAAGACCTTATTCACAGCAGCGCCATCTTTGATGTTTACCAGGAATGAAAGCGAGGCTGAGAGGGATGGACACACTATATCTCTGCAGTAGCTTGTACTGTTATTTAATGTGTTTGTGGATTGTTCTGCTGAAGAAATAAGGTTAAAAAAAACTCCTGACAATATGAGCTGTGGGATTTTATATGCCGCTATTAACTATTTCCCCACCATTGACAGGAATTTCACGGTTATGCTGTACAGTAGGGGGGCGCTATTAAGCATCTACTGAAATTAAGAAAATAATATAATTTTATTTTACATTAAAACTGCAAAATTTATGTTTCATGTCTTATTTTTCTTCAAATTCAAACGTTAAACCATCAAACTTAATTTGACGGAAACCAGCAGGGATCACTTAAAGCTTCTTTTTTGTTGATTAGAACTTCTCATTAAAGATACAGAGATAAACTTAGTATGCACTTTGAGACGCTGCAAACAGTGGCAGATAATGAGTTGCTTGTGTGTAAAACAACACAGTGCCGTGCTTCACTATGAAACATGCAGCGCATATATTTATTTCAAAGACTTTGCAATATGATAATCGCACTCAGGCATATTGCGATTTCAGGTTTATTTTGATCCATCATGTAGCCCTAATAATTCTCTTTCCAACAGTGTAAAAAGCTTTGGTCAATTTCGTTACAACAGTTAAAATATAGTAATAATAACTGTAATGTAATTGTATTTTAGAAAAATTACTAAGTTAGATTAGTTAGATTAGTTCTTATTAAACTATGGTTGTCATGGTAAATGCTTTTGTAAGTGCTTGATCGGGGGGGTGGTCACAAGTTTGGCAAAAAAAAAAAGTGAAATTTACTTATTTTAGTGTGCAACTATTTCGAAGCCTGGTACATGCAATATGTAAATTGGATAAATGGTGCAGTAATTGACCCTATTTACAACCTGTACCGTGGTAAATCAGTCTGACTCATAAAAACACTAAGGTGGTGAACACAAACAAACCCACACACCTTCACACATTCAACAGAATCAACCAACCTGGAGGAGCATAAAATGTTCTCCTTCAGTCGAAATATTACTAATCGCTCAAGGCTCTTCTTAGAGCAAACAGACAGAGGATTTACCAGAACAAAACAGAGCAAAACACACCCCATGCAGCACACAAAGACTCAAAGGCAACTTTAAATAAGGCCTTCATCTCTGCTCCCCTTGTTATGAAGACGCGCATGTTGAAAGGGTACGAAAACAGGCATTAAAAGCACGAAAAATTGTGCGTCGAAAACTCAGGTCACAATGTTTACAAAGAGAAGAAATTTTAATCCAATCACAGAGTCTTCTCTCCGCTTCCTTCTGCTCTTTTCATGAGCTTAGGACACAAATTAAAAACGAAAAACAGCAAAACTAATTAATTTACTGATCATGAGAAAAAGAAATGTCTACTTTGTATTTTAAAGAACAGAACTGCATGCACAAAGATATAAGGGGGAAAACAGACAGAGGAAAAGCAATGAGAATTATTCGTCTTGCTATGTATATGTTTAATTAGCATATTTAAAGGGGAAAAAAATCTACACTCAAAACAATGTTAAATGTTTAAAGCGGCAGAAAATTCTCCTGTCAGTGAATAAAGACACAGTTTTGTGTTGGCAAAACATAAAATCCAAGTGTCGAGCTAGTGAAACTGCAAAATATACATCCATTTATACAACAGAAACAGATGTGGTTATGATTGCACACCGTCACAATCCTGGTTTCCGGGGAAAATTCTACATTTCCCATGGATTTATGGAGAAAAAAAACCCTCACATTTAATATGAAATGCAGAGTTTCGCATACACAAACCCTAACCTCTTTCTTCCTCTGCATCTCTGTTTCTCTCTGACTGTGTGACCTGTAGTTGCTCTGCCGCCCGAGGGCTTGAATAACTGTCTGGTGCCAGGCTTCTGCACCCAGGGGCTTGTGGGAGATGAGGCAGGGGTTGTGAAAAGGCATGTGTTGAGTGTGTGTTGAGTGTGTGCGAGCATGTCCGTTTGTCTTGTCCCCTTTACCTGACCTCGATCATGGGATCCCAAACCAGCCACGGCCAACGCAAAAATCACTAGACAGACAAATAGAAAAAGTCAGCACAATGACCTATATGGAGCAGCGTTCCCAGAATTCTCTCTGATTGCATGTCATCCTCTCTGGACCCACAATGCTATTATTGACGACTGCTACTGACAAACAGTGATGCTCTTCAAAACATGTTTTCATAATCATGTAAGTGTTACTTTTCATATATGTCTCCAGCAATAATCTCCCTCCGCCATGTGGACACAAGGGCTGCTGCTGAGCGTGTTGCCCCAGGGCAGGGCTCTCTCTCTGGGCATGAGGGGGCCGACTCCCTGGGTGGTTTGGCCTGGATGAAGGCTCTTGTGCTCAATGACGGGTCTGGTTGTGATTTTGTGTCTGAATGTTCACTTTGGCTGTCTGCTTTTTCCCAGGGATCCCGGGTGATGTGGAGGTCAGGGAGGCTCCAGTCAGTATGTTTTGGGGACTGTGTGTGTGTGGCACAGGGCAGCATTTCTAAAACAGCGAGAGCCACGCTCCCCTACCCTTTCTTAACCAGTGAAAGCAAACAAACAGTATGTTTTGATAGTAGGTTATGATTTTGGTTTCACAAAGGCTGCATTAATTTGATTAAAAAAAATACACTAAAAACCGTAATATTGTGAAATATTATTACAGTTTAAAATGTAGAGTTTAGCTGTTTTACATTTTAATTTATTTTAAAATGTAATTTATTTCTGTGATGGTAAAGCTGAATTTTCAGCAGTCAGCAGTTCACCAGTCTTTAGTAGCTGTGTTTCTAACCAAAGTTACGAATTTAACTTGTGCGCAAAAATTGAATATTTTCCGAATAAAGTAGTTTCCCTCCCATGTGCCCAAGAGAACACTTCCTAGGAAATGAGCAATATCTGTAATAAAAATGGAAGTTGCTGCAATCGGGGAAGCCCTCTTTTTCTTTTTTACTACATCATAAATTGCTTGCGTCTCAAAGTGCGCAGACGAAATGCAATAAACGCTGTCACATTATCTTGTGTTCGGATACTTGGTGTTTGGGAATTCAATCATGTGAGTCACTTTGAAGAGGGCATGATACCAAATCCTTCTGATGACAGACTTTGACTCTGTGTTTCAGAATGATCAAACCAACATTTGAGGTGCTGTGATGCGATTGGTCCTCTGGTTAGTCCAGTTATCCAATCGCATCCTCAGTTCAGGCAAAGTCACGTGAGTTTTTTGTTGCGCATCAAGGGATCTATTTGGTAAATGTATTTCTATTGAATTTTATGCGTGTCTTCTTAACAGATACAAATGTATCGATCTCAATTGAGGGCATGCGATTTTTATGCGCATTTTTAGAATTGATGCGTATCTTGACGTTTCCATTCACCGTTTTTTATGCAATGTCCCAAAATGGAATGGAAACAGTGTCACATGATTCTTCAGCAATCATTCTAATATGCTGATTTGTTGCTCATTTCTTATTATTATCAATGTTGAAAAAGAGGTGTGCAGCTTCATTTTCGTGGAAACAGTGATACAGTTTTTTCAGGATTCTCTGATGAATAGAGAGTTCAAAAGAACAGCATTTATATGAAATATATATTTTTTGTAAAACTTTTTACTGTCACTTTTGACTGGAGATGTTTTGGGGACGGTGTGCTTAAGTGTATGTGTGTGTCTGTGTGTCTGTGTGTGTGTGTGTGTGTGTGTGTGTGTGTGTGTGTGTGAGTGAGTGAGTGAGTGAGTGAGTGAGTGAGTGAGTGAGTGAGTGAGTGAGTGAGTGAGTGAGTGAGTGTGCATTTACTTGTATGTGATTGTGTGTATGTGAGTGAGTGAGTGAGTGAGTGAGTGAGTGAGTGAGTGTGCATTTACTTGTATGTGATTGTGTGTATGTGAGTGAGTGAGTGAGTGAGTGAGTGAGTGCGCGCGTTTATGTGAATGTGTATGTTTGTGTGTATGTGAGTGTATGTATGCATTTACGTGTATGTATGTGTGTGTGTGTGTGTGTGCGCGCGTTTACGTGTGTGTGTGTGTGTGGCGCAGAGGGACTTTTTTCTCCAACGAGGACAGCGCTCCCCTACCCTTTCTTAACAAGCGAAAGCAAACACACATCCTCTGATCCTGTTGCCAGACATGCGTTTTCAAATCCGAACAGCCTCTCCTCCTACACGCCACCTAAAACAGGAAGTGACACTTAAAACAGTACTATTCGACCGGGATTGATATGACCCGGCAACGTACAGGTCAGTGAAAAACGGCTCTCAAGGCCACTTGGCATAACGATTACACTAACTTTTTTAGCATTCCTTGCTCCCACACGTTCAGCTAATCTCTGACAGGAAAAGGTTGGGGGGCATTTCTAACAAGTTCAGGGAACACTGGGGTATTGGGTCAGTGTTGATTTTGGATCCTCAAGGATTTGCCCCCTCCATAAATATCTTCCATAATCTAAATTTGCCATAGGCCCGGCGAATTCATCAAGCACAAATAATTAGGTCTTGTATTAAGTTTGTTTCATGCAATCACTCCATGTGGTCAGGTGACCGGCAAGAGGAAGGGACAAGGAGGGTGGACCGAAAGGTCATGGCCAGGTCATCATAACCCATCAAAAAGCGAAACAGATGGGAGAAGAGTGCATCGTTCAAAATCTTTACCTTATTTTCTCTCCTTCAGAGTGAGGATTATGCTGGCTTTAGCTCAAGTGTATGTCCTGTTTTCTTTGTGGAAGCGAGCTCGTCGTACTACCACAGCATGAGACAGGGCTATTTAGTGGACGCCACCCCTGTGGAAACAGCCTAACCTTTAAATGCACAGGCAAATCCCACTTCAGACCTCTGCAAAATCGATAGCTTATGGGTCAATGACAACAAAAGATCTCTAAGATCATGAAACAAAAACTCTAGTGCCAAAAAATGTATTCTTTGTATTGATGTTGGTTTCTTACATTTTTTAAATAACTTAAAATACTATTTTTACTATAAAATAACATATTTTCCGTTAAACTTTAATATATGTAAATGTAAACACTTTCAAATAATGAATAGAACACATTTTTCTCTGGGTTATGATATTTGACACTTGAATAAAAATAAACCTACTCCACTACTTATAATAAAATTAAGCAGTCTGTCTTTTTTTTTTTTTGTTAATTTCAGGCATTTGATGATTTTTTTATGAATTTAGAATTAATTGAAAGTAGTATCTTATTCTCACAAAGGCTGCATTTCAAAGATACATTAAAACATTTAAAAATGTCATTAATTATTGTATTGGCAAAGTTAGATTCCCAACATTTACAAAGCTAATTTACTCTAGTCTTCAGTGTCACATGATCCTTCAGAAATCATTCTGATATGATGATTTGATATTCACTGAGTATTTTCAATTTAACATCAATGTTAAAAACATTTTTTTAGAAACAGTGATACATTTTTCAGGATTCTTTGATGAACAGTAGTTTAAGAAATAGCATTTATTAACTGTCACTTTTGATCAATTGAATGCATCCTTGCTGAATGCTGAATAAAATAATGAGTGTGTGTGTGTGTGTGTGTGTGTGTGTGTGTGTGTGTGTGTGTGTGTGTGTGTGTGTGTGTGTGTGTGTGTGTGTGTGTGTGTGTGTGAGTGAGTGAGTGAGTGTGTGTGTGTGTGTGTGTGTGTGTGTGTGTGTGTGTGTGTGTGTGTGTGTGTGTGTGAGTGAGTGAGTGTGTGAGTGAGTGTGTGTGTGTGTGTGTGTGTGTGTGTGTGTGTGAGTGAGTGAGTGTGTGTGTGTGTGTGTGTGTGTGTGTGTGTGTGTGTGTGTGTGTGTGTGTGTGTGTGTGTGTGAGTGAGTGAGTGTGTGTGTGTGTGTGTGTGTGTGTGTGTGTGTGTGTGTGTTTACATCCATTACAGAAGAAGTGTGTGTATGAAACAAGTACATTTGAGTTTGAATAGGTCTGAAATGGACAAATAAAATGTGTCATGTCATTGACTCTCACATACAGGAGACCAGAGAATGAAAAGAAGAAACTACATTAAAGAAGGCACACATTCCTCCTGATTAAATTTCAATACATTGCTAAAATCATCTTGTTGATTCAGTTTGTGTCTCTGGATGAATTTGAAATGACAAACTTTAATCCGCTCCGTCTGAGCAAATCAAAGGAGCGGCGACCAGAACACTCTCGAACTATTTACCCAGAGTGCACCAGGGCTACCGTCGTCAGCCTGTCTGCCCTCTCTTTTTCTTTCATACTTTCTATTTTTGAGTTTTTGTTTGCTTGTTTCTCTCCTTATCATGCCATCTGGAATTCAACTCTATGGTTCTGATAAACATGGGGCACCACTTTGTCTCTCTTTCTCTCTTTCCTTCTCTCTCACATTCTCAGATGGAATTGTGATTTGACAGGCATGACAGTACGAGGACAAGACTCCCAGCATGTGAAAACAAACAAACAAATCAATAAGATAAGTCTGAAATATGTACAGAATCTTATCACAGGAAACTAAAAAATGTACAAAACTGGCAGAGCTGCTCTGGTATAGTGAGGTGTGATCGGAGAGACATATCAAGAAACAATGAACAGATCGTGACTTTACACTTCAACCTCTCTCGCCAGGGTCATCTGAGAGGTACAACGTTTCATTCAACATCATGGATGTCAAGTACTGTACTTATTTATGCTGTATTATGAAGTAACTTACTGTATGACTTTCATACTACATGCAATTAAAGTAAATGGAGACCAGAGGCTGTCAAGCTCCAAAAAAACAAAAACAAAAAAAAAATCGACACAGAGGGTATATAAATTAAAGTACAGTTGATCACATCATTTATTTTTAAGACTGTAAAAAGTGCTCAGTTGACTTAACTTAAAAAAAATTGAGGAAACCTGTTGCCTTAAAATGATAAAGTAAATAAACTTAATGCTTAATCAAAAAAAATTAAGTAATGTGGAATTGTCCTGTTCACATAACTTAATTTTTTCAATTAAGCATTAAGTTTATTTATAAATAATTTTAAGGCAATGGGTTTACAAAACAAAATTAAGTGAACTGAACACTTTTTACAGTGTGTTACAGATAGCGATCTGATCATAAAAAGACTGTGTAAATGCCCTCTAAGACATATTTGAGCAGTTTTAGATTGATAGCAATTCGATCATGCATACAAAATCCGAATGTACATGTGTCTCATTGTTCAGACCACATAACTAAACTATGTCAGTTAATGGAAGTGTGAAACGCCCATAATCCCCACACAAGAAACCAATCATGGTTGGATGGAGCAACACTAATTTTCCTCTGGGGTGCAAAATGTAAAACAAGACATTAAAATCTTGGACAAATCTAAACCTAAATCTCTAAAATGCTCAAGTTTTAAGACGTTCATGGGCATGTTCGAAAATAAACTTGAAGTAAGGTACTAGCATAAGCAATTCAAGCAAATCTGATTGAATGAAGCCCAAAATCACATGATACGATTCACAAGGCTCAGAAAGAGACGCGAGAAATAAATGAACTCTTTCTTTACCACTCCAGACATGAAAGAAAAATTAGTGAAAGAGGGAGACAGTAAAATACAAAGAGCACACTAAGGAGCACAGGGAGAAACAAGGACAGAGATCGAAAGAGTCAATGTACGACCGGAGAACGAGATAAAAACCCGGGCGGCCATGTGGGTGATTCCAGCCTCGGTCAGGTGTGTCCAAACACGGCGTGCTGAGACAGACAGGCGGGCGGGCACAGGCGGGCAGACTGGCGTCAGCGGCCACACGCATGCCCTGTCGCACCACACGCCAAGGGCCCGCATACCAGCGCTCCCACACGCATGTACACAATGAGAGCTCAGTCCTGCATCACGCACCAGCGGCAACAGCAATGTGAAATATTCAAACAGGGACAAAGGTACAGCACAGGAGGGGTGTGAGGGGATCGTGGCGGCCCGCCGAGGGGTGAGGACGAGACCTGGACGCGGAGCAACTTCACACAACTTTGATGGAGTTGGGACCATTAAGGGTTAGGGTCAAGACCATTAGATACAGTTCAAGAGAAATTAGGTCATAGGTCATGTTCAGTGACACGCCGTGTTTAGATTTTTCATTACATTCAGTATTTCAGCCGGATGAATGATAATGAAACAGATCCTGTTACATATGACGTGTGCAGACAAGCATGACACAAAGCACTGACAGACCAGAGCAACGTTTATCCTGACAGGGTAGAGCAATATTAATATACTCGGACTACATTGAGACAAAGTACCAACAGACTAGACCGACGTTAAAATGTAAACAAGAGCAAAATTCTATAAGCGCAATATTAATATACAGTCAGACTAGTGACATTAAGATATTAACAGACTAGATCGATATTCAAATGACTGACTCTAGACCAACATCAAAATGCTACAAGATCATAATTTCCTCATTCCCCGTTAGAGTATTTTCAAAAAGTTGCCAGTCACCACCAGCATTTTTTTTTATCCATTTCATAAAACTTTCATGCACCCCAGAATATTTTGTTGTATGAATATCTGACAAATTTTGATCAAAGACGCTACATCCGCATCGGATCCAGAACGATGATCAAAACACAGAGTAGATCGAGTCCATCAACACCCCAAAGCTTCACAGCTCTTCATAGCCCGTCCTGGGTCGACGTTTCATTCAGTAATGTAAGGCCCTTTTGATTTATCTATTAATGTTTGATGATCACATTATTTTATATGTGCATAAGCAACCAAAATAAAAAAAGAGCAATATTAATATATTGTCAGACTAGATTGGCATTAAAACATTAACAGACTATAGCAACACTGACTAGACTGTCACAGACTAGACTGTAGGGCTGCATGATATATCGAAATATAGCAAATATATGCATACCGCAATGGCTTGCAATAACTGCATGATTTTAATACTCCAAAAGATTAAAAAAAGTCCAAGTTTTAGGTTGACGCAGACAGCATAGAATAGACTCGACACAAAACCGTTACATACGTGTGACGTGCTTAATGTTATTAAATGCAATAAGCGAAGTGCTCACACGCACAGAAAACCACCTCTCAGACAGCACGTGATCAGTTCTCTTCTGCAGCTTATATGGCCTAATACACACAAAATTATGTGAAAATGCCAGTCTTGGTGAGTATTCATGTAAACACAAGTCAGTTATGTCTTAAGTGAAGTAAACAGTTCAGAAAAAAAGAAATTGCACGTGTAACAATATATTGGATCAGTGCAGCTCTTAAAGTGACAGCATCCTAATAAACCTACTGACATCTGTGTGCTTCATGTTAATCAAACAACAAAAGACAAAGAGAAACTGCTCACTGAATAACTTTTGTAACTGTAATAAGAATCAGTATAAATTGAATTCATACAGTGAAGACGCATACAGTGAACTTTTATTTTAATATTTTATTCAGTTTCTGTTGTTAAATAAACCTAATGTAGGCCTCCCTGAAAGCCCCTGGTTTACACTGACGTTAAAAGGACACTTACTTTTTGTGTAATGCCACAGCAAACACTGCTGTTCACTTTCAGAGGTTGTAGGGATGCTTTCTTCTCACTAAAATAATGTGAAACGTGCATGTTGGTTATACCATTTTCTGTTTTGAAATATATTTTAATATAAATTTACATTTATTTTACACACTTAAAGCATTATCGCATTATTTAACGAGTTATCGCATATTGCAATTTTTTTCAATATTATGCAGACCTACTAGACTAATATTAAAATATTGACAGACTAGACCAACATTAAGATACTTTCAGACTAGAGCTCAGCAACACCAAAATATTAACAGAGCAAAATGCTATAAAAACTATATTCAAATACTTTTAGACTAGAGCAACATTAAAGGGATGGTTCACCAAAAAAAAAATTCTGTCATAATTTACTCAATTTGTTACAAACCTGTATGAATTTCTTTCTTCTGCAGAACATAAAAGAAGATATTTTGAAGAATATGGGTAACCAAACAGTTGATTGACCCCATTGACTTCCATAGTATTTTTTTTTTCCCATACTGGAAGTAAATGGGACTGTCTGGTTACAGACATTCTTCAGAATATCTTCTTTTTTGTTCAGCAGAAGAAAGAAATTCATAAAGGTCTGAAACAACTTGAGGGTTAGTAAATGATGACAGAATTTTTGGGCAAACTATCCCTTTAAAATAAGACTATAGCAATACCGACAGGCAAGAGCGACAGTGAAATATAAAGACTAGATCATAATTAAACACTGACAAACAAGAGCGACATTATATACTGAGACTAGAGTGACATTAAAATACTAACAAGAGCAAGATGCTACAGTATACAGGAGCAATTAATACATTATACTGTCAGACAACAGCAATATTAATATAATATTGACAGACTTGAGCAACATTAAAAATCTAAAAGACTGGAGCATTATTACAGTACAGACAAGACTCATTGTCAGTCACACAGAGTTGTTACATGGGCTATATCCAAGTAAAGTTTTGTGTCAAATGCCAGTTTACACATTTTTTTTGTTCCCTAGCAGTGTTTTAAATACAGAGAACACAATTTTAATTTCAGCATTTTTGTGCATTCTGCATTCTGTCCTATCATATTGTTGTAATAGCTTAGAGTTAGGGTTAACCTAACCCTGTTGTAATTGCTTTTAAATAAACAGGTGAACACAATAATACCACACACTGTACCAGACAATGGTCAGATATAAAATGAAGGTACACTCATTCTCAAGACATGTTTTTTCATAATTATTCAGGTTGTTTTATATGTTGAAAATGTATAGAATTTACTGGTTTACAATATTTCTGGGCCAGAATTTTTTTTTTTTTCACATTTATTTTACAGCTTAGAAGTTGCTGAAAAGCATGCAAAAGACCATTTAATGGCAGGCTCAATGTGACAACTTACCCAATGTAGTGTGATATAAGGCCAACAAGAACTGTATAGAACAGTGGAAATGTTCACTGGTGGGGTTTTTATAGCCAGGACAAGATGACTCTATACCCAGAAATGGGGTTTTAAGGTAAAACTACTCTTAAGGAAATATTCACTAGAATAAAGCATCTGATAACAAGCCCATTTCTCCCCTAATTAACATCGTTTATCAGTGAGTGTTGCTACAATATGACTTTAGGTGTATTTTGAGTAAGGAAAAAGATCAATCACTGTTACTATACTGATGATTACATTTAAGTGTTAAATAGTTCAGGATATCTATAGACACTAAGAATAAAGAAATAAGATAAATCTGCCATATCCACCAGACAGCTTATATTGTGATGTACACATGGTCATGGTAATTCGAAAGGTTCAACTTTAACATTCAGACATGTAACCAAGTTTTTATTACTGTATATACTAGTTCAACCACACAATTGAATACAATGGGATAAAAATGAAAGTCACTTAAGGTCGAGGTTTAGAGAAAATAATCTGAACACTAAAGGCTTTTTACTGATACCATGATAACTGAAACAAAATTTAGAGATTGTTTTTTTATTATTATTCTAAATTAAAATTAGAATATGAATTGTGATAACAGAGATAGGCAATATGTGCGGTTAATGACCTTGATTTATGTTTTTTGCGAACAAGTCTAATCTACATAATTACACAGCGCACATATTCATCTGAGCTGGATGTGTGTGTCGTATTTTCAAGCCAACACAATTAAAAAGTATTGCCTGTCAAACAATATTAAACACTGTGAAGAAAGTATAATAAGAATAAAGAAAAATATATATATGTCTAGTGGAATATAAACATCCTGTCCCAATGCAATGTACTAAAAATCATAAATTTACTATTAAATATTGTATGTACAATGGTCTTATTTCCTGAAATAGATGTTCCATTCATTTTGGTTAATTATGATTAAATAAATATAAGAATAAAATCAAGATGTATTAATTAATATTTATATATAGATTACATTTCGTTAATTAGGCTATATTTATATAAAGCTATATAAGGAATGATTAAGAAATAAAAATAAAATAAACAGATAAATACATGTTGCAGTATCAGAAGTAAATCTGTCAAAATAAATAAGAAAAACTCACATAACCAAAGAAAACCAAGATAAATCTTTTCAAATCTACCCAACTCTCAGCTTGTGCTGCCATCTAGTTAATAACACATCTAGATCAATACTGTGGCTCTACTGCCATCCTGTGTCCAACGCCTGAACCTTCACCCGACAGTCATGATGCATCCGAGACTCGATGGGAATCCTACTGTTGGGTTTATCTAGATAAATGACACTTGATAGTGTCTCACACAATGTAAAGCAGCTCTATAAAACAGGTCAAATTGAGTATATTGAGCATACATCTACTGACGCCATACATCTATCCGTCTCTTCACTTTAAAAGCACATCTGTTGTGAGTTAGCAGGCCTCGGCCGCCCCAATCTCCCTCTGGCCTCTCAGACTCCTGCAAACACAGCTCAACTCCTGAACTTCCGACATGATCTGGGTCAGTTCTTCTGCCCTCGCCCTCGAGGAAATATACTTCAGACATCTAATCAAGGCTACAGCGGCAAAACACAAGAGGGTTCAACACACACAAACTAATATCCAATGGAGAGCACTGACAATCAAACTGTAATGACGCATTGATATTCATGCTCAGGGAAGAGAAAAGACAAGTGGCCCTTTACACAGGACACTTTCTGCGTGTGTTTTGCAGACATATTCGGCAGTCAGTGTTTTTTGAGCATCTTGCCACATTTTTGAAAAAGTTTTTTTTGTTTGTTTTTTTAAATCTGCTCAGTCTACAGTAGCTCCTTTCCCCCTTTTTTACAAACGTCCTGTGAGAAAGTATAACATTGAGTAGGATCAAACTCCTCATTGCCTGCACTGTTCCCATGGTAATGATGTTTCGGTGATGATGTCACCTCCTAAATGGAGATTCTGCCAGCACACCCTCACCCCTTCCCAGTGTGTACCAGTGTAAGACCGCAGGAACAGAACTAAAATCTTCATTACAGCCCACAGACTTAACATGCATTACTGACTAAACACTGGTTCAAAATGCTCTTATAGGGGTTCAAAATGTCCACAGCCACGGTGACAAATAGAACGTCCAAAATAATGTTATATTTCATTATAATATCAGCACAACAATTTTATTGTAAAAAAAACAACCTTGATTTCAAAAGGTCTTAGATATGGAAGCTTGTTTTTTATTGTTTTTAATGAAAAATAAAAAAGGTAATTGTGACTTTTTCTCGCAATTCTGACTTTTTTCTCAGAATTGTGCGATATAAAGTCGCAATTGCGAGATATAAAGTCAGAACTGTGACCGTCTTTTGTCCTCAGAATAGGACAAAAGACAGAATTGGTCAGAATAGGTCAGAATTGCGAGATTTAAAAATGCAATTGTGAGAAAAAGTCAGAATTGTGGGATAAAAAGTCGCAAATAACTTAAAAAATTAATTTAAAAATATTCTGTGGCGGAAATAAGCTTCCATATATTTAAAAAAAATATATTTATTTTTGTAGTTTTGACTTGCTCAATGTCTTGAATTAAACAAAAAAAGAGTTTTACATTGTTTGGACGTGAAAAGACCAGCCAAACCCAATATTTGATGATCCCTTTGCAAAGGATGTTTGTCCTAAAATATAAGAGCAGCTGTATTTTAACATATATAATAAATTGTCTCTTTATAAGGAAATATTAAGTGTGATTTTACAAAAAAATAAAAACAAACAATTGCTTTAATGTTGTAAATTGACAATACATACAGATTGTTTACTCAGATTGTTAGTTAAAAACTAGTGTGGTCAATAAGAATAATCCCAATGAATCTCAATGAATTTAATATTTAGAAAACAAAATTAAATTGCAATATTACCAAATATCAGTAATAAATATTCTAACAGTATTATATTATTATTGTATTTTTATATTCAGTATATTATTAGTACACATCTTAACTTCAACAGTGTTAATACTGTATATTCTATTCATATTTCCTTTCAGTTGTTTTGTAGAGTCTCTAGCAACCCCTTGTGGCCCCTGTGGGTTTTAAAACCCCTGGCCTATGATGTTGGCAATAAACAGCAAAAAAGAAATGAAAGAAAAGAAAAAAAAGAGGAGAACTAGAGGTAGATCCCATATTTTTGACGCACAGTGATGGCATGTTTGCAGCCACCCTTGAGCTGCGTTGCCGAAGCGCTGACTTAATGTTTACCTTTTGAGAAATGACATCATATCTGACTTCAGTCTTGTTAAAAAGGGAGTGTTGAGAAAAGCAAAACACACACAAACACTCACACCCTAGCAATGACCAGACATGACACACTGAAGTCCCGAAAACCATGAACAGACTCATTGACACACTTGATCACTCTCTCCATTTCTGTCAGCAGTTTGATTACTAGTCATTTGGCCGCTGTTCGACACAACTTACGGCAAATGAACTCTCTCTCTCTGAACATACTGTACACAAGCAGTTTGTAAGAGGCACTTCTGATAAATGAGAGGTTCTGTACTCAAAAGCTTCTGTGTTTCAAGGATCATTTATTTTATATATACATTTTTTACTTATCATCCAAATGCAACATTTAAAAAGTTAAGGTTATAATAATAATAATAATAATAATAAATCTAATCAATTAAAATAATGTGTGTGTTTGTCTTAGCAAACACCACCGTTAGCTCTATAGACAGACAGGACATACATGTATACAGGCAAGATACAGATGGATAGAATACAGACAGACAGACTATATTGTTACAATGGCAACAGTTAAGGGCTGGGATATATTAGACAGCAAGTGAACAGTCAGTTCTTGAATTTCATGTGTTGAAAGCAGGAAAAATGGGCAAGTGAAAAGATCTGAGTGACTCTGACAAGGCCAAATGTGGATGGCTAGATGCCTCAGAGCATATCCAAAACACAAATCTCGTATAGGGTGTTCCTGGTATGCAGTGGCCAGTACCTACCAAATGGGGTGCAAGTAAGGACAACTGGGGAACCAGGGTCAGGGTCAGGGTCATGAACACCCAAGGCTCGCTGATGCATGTGTGGGGAGTTAAGGCCAGCCCATCTGGTCCAATCATACAGAAAAGCTAGCACAAATTGCTAAAAAAAAACTTAATGATGCCCATAATATAAAGGTGTCAGAACACACAAAGGTTGCTGTGTATGGGGCTGCGTAGCTGCAAAACAGCCAGATTGCCCATGATGACCCCTGTTCACTGCAGATAGCACCTACACAACGTGTGAACGTCAGAACCGGACCATGGAGCAACGCAGTGGTTTCTTTTTCTAACAGCCTCCCTTTTTATTAATAGAAAAATGTTTGTTTTGGTAGTTGAAGTAGTTTGAAGTAGATTCGTCTGCTTTACGTTTACCTGGCATTGGCAGTCCTTTCAGAAACGGTATTTTTACACATATTTTTAATTGCGCCATCTAGTGGTCTGTTATTGGACAACAACTAACGCTGCAGCTAATAACGGACCGCTCATCTTGACATATTGATCAAATAAAATGTGTCAAACTAATATTTTGTTTAATTATTAATGTGTCAAGTAGCCACATAATAAGCGGGATAATTTTGGCGGTTTCGGTTTTCTGTCATAAAAATATTCCACACAAAGTAAAAAATATTCCAAAGGCTTTTATTAACCCCCCGGAGTCGTGTGGAGTTTGTTTATGATGGATGGATGCACTTTTATGGACTATAGCCAGTCACTGCCATTATAAAGCTTGGAAGAGCCAGGACATTTTTTAATATAACTCCGATTGTATACGTCTGAAAGAAAAATGTCATATACACCTAGGAAGGCTTGAGGATGAGTAAATCATGGGCTAATTCTCTTTTTTGGGTGAACTATCCCTTTGAGCCCAAAGTATACTTCAGTTTTTACGCATACAAAAGTGTCCGCGTACAGTGTGCATGACGCAAATTTCGTCATCAGAATAGTGGCCAGGGCCGTTGTTTCACAGTAGAAAACTAAACTAAAGAGACAGAACAACAACAAAATACTGAAGACTGCAACAACAATAGTGAGGGGGTTATGAGATCATCATCAGCATAGTTTAAAAGAATACAAACCACAATAGGTGACACTATTATCACACTACAGGTGAATGGGACTTTTTCTTCCCTTTATAGATATCCTCATACATTTCTACCAGATTAATCTTCACATTAAGAGAAATAGTTTTTGTATTACATTGTCTAAAAAAAAAAAAAAATATGCAAATGAGGCAATATCTCATTAAATATGCATACATATAAACCCTTGAAGCTACATATTTTCTGAGGTGATCACAATGTTCAATGACCATGATTATTAGGTCACAGAAGAGTGTAAGCATTCTGATTTGATTTAAAGAAAATGGCTAAAAAACAGTCAACCTATTACATACAACTACCAAGTAATTGCCAGTTATTTATTAACCTAAACTTTAAAAGCTTACATTTCCTACCTGTTCTAAATATTGCCGTCATCACGTCATCAACTCATAGCATAGCATCAAAGCAGAGTCATAGCAGAGCACATGACTTGTGAGATCAAGTAAGGAAATCTACTCTTTATTCTTCGTGTTGGTGTCTACACTTATTATGTGTCGTTATCATATGAGTTGTAATTTTGTCTATTTAAATAATTATAATGAATTTGTATCATGATGTTGGAGGAGAACTCTCACTTCATCATGACTTCAACCCGAGCACTACAACTAAAATAGTAAATATGGTGCAAGACACAGAGGAATATCTCCTGAAGGTATGCAGTCCTCTACGAGACCAGGTAATGCTTAAGAATGTTCTCACTGGAGAAATTGTGACCAAAGTAAATGTAGACAAGTTGTTGTGCTGTATCACAGAGGGCAGTGCTGCTTGTGCTAAATTTATACACTCGACTATTAGTAAAGTCAAATCTACTTTGCCAAAGACCACCTTGAATTTGGCTTCCAAAGCAGACATTAAAGATAAGACAATCAAAGCCCTCGTTTATTAAGTATGGGTGTCACCGGGGGTTCACAGTTGAGGAGCTACTCCAGCATGAGATCACCAACTCTGCATTCTTCTTGGTTGACAGACGGTTACTTGAGGAAGAGTACCAATTCACAACTTGGGACTGAGCTGCTGAAGTTGTGTCCACAAATACATAAAAAAGGTCCAGATACCCGCAGATGTCCATCACCAAACCAAGATGTTCCAGTGGTGTTAGAGAACTTTTGGTCATCTTCCATTAGCAAAACTGCTTTTCAGGCATTCTATGTTGAGTGGCTGACCACCAATTACAAAGGCACCAAACCACTATACCTTGGTATATCACCACAGGCATGGATTGTGTCAGCTGCGAGTGCTACTCTATTCCCTCGGCTCAACTGCATACACGGAGAAGCTGATGACAGGATGATGTTCCATGTGCAGGACATTTTAAGTGTGGACAGGTGACACCGATGTCTTTGTGTGCCTATTATACCTATACATAATAGTCAATTGGAGAAATCTCGGCCTCCAAGAGCTCTGGCTCATTCGCAACTCAGGAGTGAAAAGATCAATATTAAAGTACCACTTCATGATATCTGCATAGCGCTGGGAGACGAGCTCACACAGTGTCTCACAGCACTACATGAGCTGACTGGGTGCGATACAACCAGCAAAATATCAACCAAACTTGCAGCTCTGAACACTGTCTGCAAACCAGACAACCCTTCTCTGATTCTCAATTTCAACTGTCCACAGCTAACAAAGAGTGCAATACAAATGGCGGAAACATTCTTGGTCAAATGTCTTGGAGACATTTGACGACCTGCGCATTGCTGCGTTCAATAGTAATGCCCTTAAGATGGACTTTGAGAGGACCGCTTGCACCTCAACTAATGCAAGAAAACATATACAAAGAGTCTATTATCAACAGCAGCTTTGGGTCCAAGCACCATTTACAGACGCCACCTCGATCTTAAATGCAGATGCTTATGGTTTTGTAAGAAAGGGCAGTTTATTAGTCCCTGAGATTGTAATCTCAAAACCTTAAGGTTTGCCAGATCCCTGCTCGTGTGGCAAGTGTGCACACAAGGATGGGTGTTCCTGTCGGGTAGCTGGTATCAGTTGTTGCAAGTACTGCAAATGCAAGGGAGGCAATAGTTGTAAAAATCCTATCACTGAATGAGCTACCATCATCATCCCCATACCTGGACTCTGTTTTACCTTGCAACACAGGGAATAAACCTATTGTTTTGTATTTCTCACTTTAAGTTAACGTTCCAATGATAATAGCAAGGTTGGAAATAACATTTCTGTATATTAATCAAATGCTTGTTTTCTTTCTTTTTAAAAAAGTCCTGTGTTTGTATACAATTGTATTTATAATTTTCCATTCAATACAGCACAGAACAGGACTCCCTATTAGTGAATTCTGCTGTTTTGGGTGGATGGAGTGATTGGGCACATTCACACACCCCTTTGGCAACTCTTACAGTGCCCGTACAACACACACAGGCACTCATTCATCGGTCTCTCTCTTTCTCACTCTCGTTTAAGAACATTTACAGGCAGAGTTGAAGTCAGTTCGGACCAGGCTTCACCATGTCTGCAGTGAAAGTCATGCTGTGGATGTGGTTGTGTATTTGTGTGATACTTACTGCTAAAGCTCAAGACACTACGACCATCAGAGATCAAAACAATAATTCAGCAAAACAGGTAAGATTTTAAATTATGTGCTTCAATGCTTTCATGTTTTCTCAAATCTACAAAAAGAGCATACAGTGGTGCTTGAAAGTTTGTGAACCTCTTGCAAAATCTGTGAAAAATGTGAATAAAAGGGATCATAAAAAATGCATGTTACTTTTTATTTATGTAACACTGTAACAGTTGTATCACTCTGAATACGTATAGGGCTAGGTTCGACTCTTAGAAGGATCAAAATAAACTTTAGGCCAAATAGTGTGAATCAGCTAACAGCCAGCACATTTATTGTACACAGAACATTTAGAAAACACCTTAATATATTGATGTCTCGTTCCACAACAATCCTATCTGAAATGGAGAAAAGCAATATTTAGTCCAGGTTGTGCATGTAAGGTCCAAGAATAAAAAAATTAAAATAAACAAAATAAAGTGTCCAAAAATCCTCCTGTTTCCTTCACAAGTTGATGTGTGTGTAGGGCAAAGTGTAATGTATACGCAAGGCCTTTTTTTCTACTACCCGGGTAGTGTGTATAAAACAGCTTAGCTGTAGTTGAAAGAGAATCCCATGATACAAACAGGTCCGGTTTGGACGTCACTATGACGCACAGTAGGCCCTTCAACAAATCACGGTCTGGCTCGCCATAGCTCACATAAGCTCACAGTTGATCATGTCTCAGGATGGAATCAGGCAACAACAAAAAAAAAAACAATCTACACAAAACACAATTCACAGTTAACATCTCTCAAGATTCACATATGCTTTTCGCAAAAGCATCACTCACATGTGCATACACGTGTTAGCTTAGCTAATTAACATCAGTACACGTGACGTGAGCATACTAAATGCACAAATAAATCTCTGTTCAACACACAGATTTATCATCTGCACTTCAAAATACTCACTCACTTTCATGTATAATTTTTTTCCTCCATATATACAGGGAACATCATAAAATAAATTTATCAAGAATTAAATCTATCAGTCTCCCCAATCTCCGTTTGTATAATGTGTATTGAAAACTTTCAATTAACATCATCTTTTAACTCTGACTGTTTTTTTTTCATTCACTAAAACATATATACAATTTTCTGATCATTAATCAGTTAAAACACAAAACTAAACATTTCTTTGAACATAGAAACTCATCAGAGTTCGCAGAAGTAATGATTCTCAATAAACATCAATGGGAATTCCTTCTGAAACCCGTGAACATACTTCAACAGTTTTATATGAAAAGTTTAAACATCTTTCGTCAGAAAATCGTGCAGTTGTAACACTTCAAAAGCAGCTGTTGATCACCTCGTGCGTATCAGCTATAAACATTCTTCTCTCAATCTTTACGTCTCAGTCAACCAGTTCATATAGCGGCCCCTACAGGGAAACTACGGCACTGCATAACTAACAAAAGTGTAGAACAGTGTAAAACTCTAGGGGGTTACATCTAGTACTGTCCTGAATAAGATGTTTTACATAAAAGAGGTTTACATATAGTACAGAAGACAAAAAAAAGCTGAATTTATAAAAATGACCTGTTCAAAAGTTGTACCCTTGATTCTTCATATTGTGCGTTGTTACCTGGATGATCCACAACTGTTTTTGTTTTGTTTGTTTTGTGATGGTTGTTCTTGTGACCCTTGTTTGTCCTGAACAGTTAAACTGACCAATGTTCTTCAGAAAAATCCTCCAGGTCCTGAAAATTCTTCAGTTTTCCAGCATCTTTTGCATATTTGAATCCTTTCCAGCAGTGACTGTGTGATTTTGAGATACATCTTTTCACACTGAGGACAATCGAGGGATTCATACACAACTATAGGCGCTACACACAGCCTACGACGTAGCTATGACGTAACGTCGACATGACGACGTAATCGGGATCACTTCAGGGAGCCCTATCATCTTCGAGTGTCAACAGAATGAGCCAATGGACGTTGGCGTGCGTGAATCGCGTCACTCACCCCGCCCCGCAGTGCGGGTAAAAACAGGAAGCGGGTGCACGCACTCATTGTCTTTCACATTGGAGCCGAGCTTCTGTTTGACTTCTGTAAGTTCTACAAGACTGCTGTAATGTTGAAGATTCTTGTTCCAGTGTTGGTGTGATGTCACGATCAGTGGTGGGCGCGAGCATCTAGCTCACAAATTGCTGTTTTCACAGCACTGCAAATTGTGTGTGTGTCGGTCTCGGTGAGCGTTTCCATTCTGAGTGTGTACCTCAATTACACCGCGGCTACCCCTGGGTGCTTCAGCACTGAAAGAGTTTTTCTGTTTTTTGTGTTTACTAAAAGAGCAACACAAGCGTGACCATGCGTCCTTTTCAGGATGTCACGATTGGTTTCTCGGGTTCGGGCTGTGCTGGTTCTCAGTGCGCCGCCTTGGTACCTTTCTTTCTGGAGATGCATGAGGAGCTTACTAGGACGTGAACGAGACCCCACTTCGGGCCGCTATGCCGTCCAAGTTGGATCCCTGCATTCCGCCACGCTGCCCCACCCCGGGTACGTCTGTGGTGCCATTGGTCCCACTTGCACGGTGTCTGGGAGCCTGGCTGGCGCTTCACAGCCTGTCTCGCTGGCGCTTCACAGCCTGTCTCGCTGGCTCATCCGTACTATCAGACTCGGCTATGCGATTCAGTTCGCCCGGCGCTCCCCAGTCTTCAAGGGTATTCTGTTCACCAGTGTTCTGGCGGACAGTGCCCCTGTGCTCAGGGCAGAGATCGCAGTCCTACAACAGTCCTTCTACAGCCCGTATTTCATTGCACCCAAGAAAGGTGGTGGTTTACGGCCAATCTTGGACCTGCGTGTCTTGAACCAGTCCCTTCACAGGCTGCCGTTCAAGATGCTTACGCAGAAACGCATTTTCAAATGCATCCGTGCCCAAGATTGGTTTGCAGCGATCGATCTGAAGGACATGTACTTTCATGTCTTAATTCTCCCTCGACACAGACCGTTTCTCCGCTTTGCCTTCGAGGTACGGGCATATCAGTACAAAGTCTTCCCTTCGGGATGGCCCTGTCGCTGTGTCTTCACGAAGTCAGAGACGGCCATTGCTCCCATGTGCGAGCGTGGTGTTCGCATTCTCAACTACCTCGACGACTGGCTCATTCTGGCCCAGTCGAGAGAGCAGTTGTGTGAACACAGGGACATGGTGCTCAGTCACCTCAGCCACCTAGGGCTTCGGGTCAACTGGGAAAAGAGCAAACTCACCCCCGGGCAGAGGATCACTTTTCTCGGTATGGAGCTGGACTCGATAAACATGACAGCGCGGCTCACCAAGGCCCACGTCCAGTCAGTGTTGAACTGCGTGAGCACGCTCAGACCATAGACTGTAAAAAAAATGGACAAAGCGTCTGTGACGTCACCCATAGACTTTCTGAATAACAGTTTTGAGGCCGTTTATGGGGGGTATGGGCGGCGCCATCTTTGAAAATCTTGAGAAATCCTAACCCCGCCCACCTTCTGGCCAATCCATATATGGGTAAAAGGGCGGGCTTTGTGTGAGACTGGCCGGCCGGTAGACGAGCCTCTTCAGCCAGGCAGCAGCAGCCTCAGCTATCTGTAACGTTATAAGATCGACTGGCAGACTAGGCTACTTTTTACAGTCTATGGTTACTACATTCACTGCAAAGCTGCTGAAGAGTACAACCCATCTGAATGAAGAAGCGCGCGGGCAGATGTTCGTGCGGCTAGCTCTCTTTACAACACAAGAGAGCTAAAGTTACCCCGCCCTAAAAGTACATCATGCGCTCGCGACTAGCTCTCCTTTCGGATGGCGAACCGCCTCTCGCGCTCCCACGTTTCTTCCCTCGTCAAGCCTCGACGGAAGAAGCGCGCGGGTGGATGTTCGTGTTTCACAGAAACAGTGTTTCAAACGTCAGTTATAACCATAGGTAAAGTACCTCGGACGCTAACTTATCTGAGGCGATTTAATGCTAACTGTTGCAGTGCCACTGCCTACAAACATTGATGCTAAATAGTGCTAACTACATGAAATAGTGGTGGAATGTCACTTACCGGAAAAAATGGAGCGAAGTACTCCTACAGTGTCGGTTAGTGCAGTTTATAGCAGAGCAACCCATTTTATGTACGATATTTCAATACAAATGTTCAGAAAGGATACAGAGGTGGTATGATGTGTTGTGTCAGATCATGGCCGAGACGTCAAATTTCAGGAATTCCACTCGGCGCAGCCCGTTATCAGCTGTCAATCAAGCTGTCAATCAAAGTTAACCACGCCCTTATTTGTAATACATTTTATATCTAAATACGATCTAAACTAACGAGTTAGAAAAAAATTCACCCCCCTCACAGTTGTCAGGCACTCGAAACCTATCGAAAAATACAATAAAAGTCCATGCGACCAACCTGTAAAAACATGAATTTATGCTGTGAAAACGGAGATTTTATTGCAGTTTTTCGCACTTCTGGGTAAGCTTCATTTTTCAGATTATAATGTTGCCGCTTGGCTCAGACGCAGAACAGCGGCACCACTGAAACGGTTTCAGAGGCTCCTAGGGCATGGGGCATATGGCATCTGCAGCTGCGGTAATGCTGCTCGGATTGCTTCATATGAGGCCGCTCCAACACTGGCTCGAAATGACTGGCACGATCGAGTCCCGAGATGGGCGTGGCAGAGCGGCTCGTGCCGGGTCCAAGTAACCCCGCACTGTCGCCAAACTCTCAGCATGTGGTCGGACCCTTCGTTCCTGCGGGCAGGTGTTCCCCTAGAACAAGTGTCCAGGCACTCTGTGGTCTCCACGCACTCTGTGATCTCCACGGATGCCTCTGCCACCGGCTGGGGGGCCACGTACAATGGGCATGCAGCTTCAGGTCTATGGACGGGGCCTCAACTGCATTGCCACATCAACTGCCTCGAGTTAGCAGTACATCTTGCTCTCAGCCGCTTCAAAACGCTACTACTAGGCAAGCATGTACTGGTTTGTACGGACAGCACTGTGAAGTTGCGTACATCAACCGTCAGGGGTGGTCTTCGCTCCCGCCGCATGTCACAACTAGCCCGCCATCTCCTCTTTTGGAGTCAGAAGCATCTGAAGTCGCTTCGTGCCATTTATATTCCGGGCCTGCTCAACCGTGCAGCCGACGAGCTCTCACGGCAGCAGGTGCTACCGGGAGAATGGCAACTCCATCCCCAGGTGGTTAGGGGTGTAACGGTACATGTATTCGTATTGAACCGTTCGGTACGAGGCTTTCGGTTCGGTACGCATTACAAACCGAACAATTCGTTGGACCATTTTTCCTGCCGACCAAAATCTGCACTAGCGCGACCACCACAACGTTGCGCAACATCAAATGGCAAACGTAATGAAAGCGGAACGAAACTGCGCTACTCATTATGTTGTGCTTCACGGACCGTTTATCAGTTTGGACCATTAATGTCAGTGCAGCGCGAACCGATCTAGATCAAGCGACACTGTCACTACACAGCGCTAAGAGCACCAGCAAACAAACTGTTTGATCATGAACCGTTTAATTACATCGCTGCGAGATGTAGTGAGAAGCATTACAATTTATCCGTTATTAACGGATCAAACAGCGCTGACGTGGAAACCAGGAGAAACATTGTTCCATAAATGAAATAGTTACAGGTTTTAAGTCCACAGATCAGCAACATTCACCATGGATTTAATGTGGTAACACTAACTTGTAACCATGGAAGTTTGGCAGAAATAGTAAAATGCTTTCAAGTATATCACACATCTTTTTCCAGCACTTCAAAACTCAATTATTATCATATTTAAATGTTATCATATTTAAATCATATTTATTTTTAATGTGATGACCACATTATCTGTTCATCCTTCAAAGATTACCTCCATTTATAAAACTAAAAGTTTCAAGATGTAGGAAAACTCACACTTATTTAAAAATATTTTTTCTTTTAAAAAACAGGACATTTCTCTGCCATTTCTTTCTTTTTGCTGTATCAAAAACGTACCGAACCATGACACCACTGTATCGTATTGTATCGAACCGAAGCGTGAAGTTTCTGAACCGTTACACCCCTACAGGTGGCCCAGCTGATTTTCAGACGCTTCGGGACCGCACAGGTAGATCTGTTTGCCGCCCCGGATACGTCTCACTGCCAGTTGTTCTATTCCCTGACTGAGGGGACCCTCGGCATGGATGCTCTGGCACACAGCTGGCAACCGGGCCTACGCAAGTATGCGTTTCCCCCAGTGAGCCTTCTTGCACAGACCTTGTGCAAGGTCAAGGAGGACGAGGAGCAGGTCTTGTTAGTTCTCCATGTCTGGTTCCTGGACGGGACGCGGAGGTTCTAGGTGACCTACCTCCAGCGGTAGTTGACACCATCCCTTCCGCTAGAGCCCCATCTACAAGGCGCCTCTATGCGTTGAAGTGGAACCTATTCATTGACTGGTGTTCTTTTCATGAGGAGCACCCCCGAACTTGCTCGATCAGAGCTGTGCTTTCCTTCCTGCAAGATGGGTTGGAGCGAAGGCTGTCTCCCTCCACCCTTAAAGTGTATGTTGCCACTATTGCGGCACATCACGATGCAGTTGAAGGTAAGTCGCTGGGAAAGCACGACCTGATCGTCAGGTTCCCTAGGGTGAACGAGGAGACTAAATCCTCCTCGCCCGCTCTCTATACCTTCTTGGGATTTGTCTCTGGTCCTTTCGGCACTTCAGAGATCAGAGAGCCTTTGCAGTCAGCGGAGTTAAAAATTCTGTCCTGTAAAACAGTACTCCTGGTTGCATTGGCTTCCATCAAGAGGGTAGGGGACCTGCATGCATTTTCTGTTGACGAATCGTGCCTAGAATTCGGCACGGCTAACTCTCACGTGATCCTGAGACCGCATGCCCAGATACGTGCCCAAGGTTCCCACCACTCCTTTCTGGGACCAGGTGGTAAACCTGCAAGCGCTGCCTTCAGAGGAGGCAGACCCAGCCCTGGCTTACCTCTGTCCCGTTCGTGCTCTGCACCTTTACGTGGATAGAACGCAGGACCTCAGATCAGCTCTTCGTCTATTACGGAGGCTTACGAAGCCCAATGTTGAGAGCCCACTCCACTAGGAGTGTCACTTCTTCTTGGGTGCGGTCACACGGCGCCTCGCTGACAGATATCTGTATAGCTGCGGGCTGGGCGACACCTAACATGTTCGCTAGTTTTTATAGCCTACGTGTTGAGCCGGTTTCTTCCTGTGTGCTCGCTTCAACCAGCCGGTAACACCGAAGTTCCCGCTCTAGTGTCGGCTTGCTGCACCACTCCTCTCCACATGGAGCGGATACATGCGCTTTTTTGCTCCAGTCTAGTTCCCCACTCAGGCGAACCCTGAGTTCCTCCGCACCCCTTCGGCAGTCGGACGTTGCGGAGCGTCCAACGCCAGGCCTAGTGCTCGTATACTTGTGTAACTTGTGCTACACATATGGGATCACATACTCCTTTGAAAAAGTTTTTCGTCTGTTTTCTGTTCAGATCAATGCTGAAAAAATGGCACATAGGGTTGAATGAAATGCAAATTGACTCTCTGATAGTAGATTTATCCACCTTCTTTGTCAGTGTGGAAGTAAGCTATTAACAAAGTGCCATAAACAGTCAAACTAGTTTACGCTAAAGAGTAAAGACCAATGGTGTTTATAATCACATACATACAGTAAATATCAAACATCAAGCAGGATAACAGGCTGTTTTTGTACAGCTAAAATAACTGGAAGCGCCTGACACCGGAAGCTTTTCAAGTAAAAAACGGCCGCCCCCATTATATACACATTAAAAAATAAGATGGTTAGAAAAGCAGGAAAACCCCGGGCCGGTTACCTAGGTACACAAAGTGTAACTTTTCATTTCTGACAAATTTTTAAGAGATTGTCGGAGAAGAAATCCCTGCGGCGATCCCATATGCGTATTCTTCCACGACCACCTCCCTGCGGTGACCCCGTGTCTTTCCCTTGGCAGAGTCCGCTCTGCCGTCACTGTCTGGTGTAGCCTCCCCCTTCTCAGGCTGGAGCCACCCCAGTGACATTCCATATGTTGCACTGCCCCTTCCGGCCAGTTCATATTTGTATTCTCCACATATTACCTCCCTTCGGGCAGGATGTGGCTTCCATAGCGTCCCTCTCCCCTGGAAAGGTACGCTTTCCCAATGTTAAAGAGTTCCACTCTGTGGGGGGTATAACGGAACAGCAGTTGAACTCCCTCTATGCAGGCCTTCCGCCCCAGGCAGTCTGAGAGTCTTGCATAGGGCACTGGATGTGGCAGCAACCATGGCGTTTTCCATAGTGATCCCAATTACGTCGTCACGTCGACGTCACGCCGAACGTGAGCGACTGATAGGGAACGTCTCGGTTACTAATGTAACCCTCGTTCCCTGAAGAAGGGAACGGGAGACGCAACGTCCCGTCGCCAAGGTTGCTGACCATCGCTGTACGGCCGTCACGATCTCGGCTCCTCTGGGAAAAACAATGAGTTTGTGTGCCCACTTCCTGTTTATACCCGCGCTGTGAGGCGGGGCGCGTGACGCAATTCACGCACGACAATGTTCATTGGCTCGTTCTGTAGACACTCGAAGATGATAGGGCTCCCTGAAGTGATCCCAATTACGTCGTCGCTACGTCTCTCGTTCCCTCCTTCAGTGAACGAGGGTTACATTAGTAATCGAGACGTTTTTCATGCTGCTAAGTATACTGCAAAGCTTATAGCGCAAAGAACCGTAAAATGTTATGTTAAACTAAATTAGTTAGACAATTAATAATCAGCAATCCTATTGAAAGTTTTTTTCCCCTCAAAATTGTGATTTACATACTCCTTTGAAAAAGGTTTAGGTCTGTTTTCTGTTCAGATCAATGCTGAAAAAATGGCACATAGGGTTGAATGAAAATGCAAATTGACTCTCTGACAGTAGATTTATCCACCTTCTTTTTCAGTGTGGAAGTAAGCTATTAACAAAGTGCCATAAACAGTCAAACTAGTTTACGCTAAAGAGTAAAGATCAATGGTGTTTATAATCACATACATACAGTAAATATCCAACATCAAGCAGGATAACAGGCTGTTTTTGTACAGCTAAAATAACTGGACACCGGAAGCTTTTCAAGTAAAAAATGGCCGCCCCCACTCTATACACATCAAAAAATAAGATGGTTAGAAAAGGTACCTAGGTACACAAAGTGTAACTTTTCATTTCTGACAAATTTTTAAGAGATTGTCGGAGAAGAAATTAAAACTACCATAGCTCACATGCCCCTATTTTCAATTAGTGGGCATGGTTTTGCAAAGTTAGTTATAAAACTGCACAGCATTGAAAGCAACAGTCTTTGTCGGGGATATGCCATGATTGATGGCAGAGAATAATGTGTTAATTTTGTACGTGTGTGTGTGTGTGTGTGTGTGTGTGTGTTTAAATATAAGTTACAACTGTACAGCAGATTCCTTAACTTTCTCTTACTATCTTTCAGCCTCTCTCTCAGATAGAAGTGCAAAGTATGCGAGTGGACTGCAAGGTCGCGTCTCGCTTTGCTCACACAGTCACGACCACCAAAGCCCTAAACACAGCCAATGCATCACAGGAAGTGTTCTTTGACGTGGACTTACCCAAAACAGCTTTCATCACCAACTTTAGCATGTTAGTCCTCCTTTGTTTACACAAGCTATAAATATATTACACTTGCAACATGCCCAAAACCCACTATGACCTAATGAAATTCTTTGTGTTTGTTTTTCAGAGAGATTGAGAGCAGGATATATGTCAGTGAAGTGAAGGAAAAGGAGCAGGCCAGGCAGAAGTATGAGAGTGCCGTGTCATCCGGCCAGACCGCTGGTCTGGTTAAGTGAGTACAGGTCAACAGCAGAGCTCTGGAATGCTGAAAGAGTGCACATATTTGCTTTTCTGTATTTGCTAATCTCAATGATCAGATATCAGAGTTGTTTTTGATTTTTCAGGGCTTCGGGGAGGCACATGGAGAAGTTCTCAGTCTCCGTGAATATCCCACCCCAGAGCCACGTCACATTCACTCTTACGTACGAAGAGCTGCTACAGCGCCATCTTGGCAGTTATGAGATCATGATCGGTGTCCAACCAAAACAGCTGGTTCAGAATTTTGAGGTTCATCATTAGTTTCTCTCTCAAACTCTTTTACTAAACATATTCAGTGGAAATATTTAAATATTGTAAACTATGTTATATCAGTCCTGTCTTCTCATCAACAGATTGTGGTAGATATCTATGAACCTAACGGAATTGCATTTGTGGATGTCAATGGTACATTCATCACCAATGAGCTGCTTCCTCTAGTGAAGAAAACGGTCGCTGATAAAAAGGTTAGAATGAAACAATGTCTCACAAAAAAAAAGTATAGTTTATTTTAAACTCTCAAATTACCTGGAGCCGGTTGCAGCACCTGGTCGTACACCCGGTTGTAAGACTAGTGCACTATTTAGGCATGTATCTAGTCAAAAGTAGGTGTAAAGTGAAAAAACATGGCTCCTGGAGTTTAATTTGTTTGACTAGCTCCTCCTTACACTGTGTCCTAACCAAGCGACAGTTTCTAGTAATAAGCATTTTGATCCAGTGTCTTACAACTACAATCTTACTACCAGAACACATAGCATCTCATTTCATTAATAAGGAGTCCTAAAAGTTTCAAAAATACAAATTTTTAATGTCTAAACACTTCCTGCTATCCTCATAACACTGATCTTCTATGCCCGTCCTAAGGCACATGTGTACTTCTCTCCTACATTGGATCAGCAGAAAAAATGCTCAGACTGTGAAGGGACATTGATTGATGGTGATTTATTCATCAAGTATGATGTGAAGCACCCACGGGATATAGGTGAAGTTCAGGTACAATATCAGCAAAGCCATTTTTTCAAATGTTTTTTTTTTTTTACTAATCATATTCTGATGGTGGTGTTTTCTTATGTTTCTCTGTTTCAGATAGTAAATGGATACTTTGTACACTTTTTTGCTCCAGATAATTTGCCACAAATGCCTAAGAATGTGGTATTTTTGATAGACAGAAGTGGCTCCATGGAGGGAGAGAAGATGAAACAGGCAAGTCCAACAAATACTTTCTATACTTTTCATCCACTTTCCTAGTTCGCACATATAAGTCATCGGCCATTTATCTGTTGGTAGACTCGAGAAGCTCTGATGACCATATTAAGTGAACTGCATGAAGATGATTACTTTGGGCTGGTCACGTTTGATGACGTTATAGAGTCGTGGAGACCATCTCTTAGCAAAGCTACACCAGAAAATGTGACAGAAGCAAAAGAATTCGTCCAGAGTATTGAAGCAAGACACAGTAAGTATGAAGCGAAAGTCATACTGTAAACCCTGCACAAGGTTGAAATCATGGCTTAGCTGTTAGTACTCTTGACACTTAGAGCCATGGTTCTCATGTAACACCGTATAACACCTCTATTTTACAGTAAATTACTGGTTTTATTGAGGGAAAATCTTCACTGCAGTGCATAGCATTCCATACATTAAATGCCAAAATCACTGCTGCTGTGTTAAAACATTCTCTCATATTTTTCCATCAGTGACTGATATAAATAAGGGAATTTTGTATGCCGTGGACATGCTTACCTCAGAAAAAAGTGACTCCTTACCAGACATGTCTATGATCATCCTACTGACTGATGGCCGACCCAGTTCTGGTGTGTATTGGCTTTGCTTTGAGAATACAATCCGTTTTAAACTTTTTTTTCTTTGGTAATAATTACTATAACTAAATAAATTAATTTGTAATAATCAAGTAATCTTAGCTCAAAAAGTGTTGTCTTTTTATTGGGCATTCAAAATGCTTTACAACTGGGTTTTCAAACTGGGTACCGAGGAGTGCTATGGCTTTATAGGGGAAAAAATTAGGAAAAACAGATGAGCTCACAGCTCACATTTTTTAAATTATGTGCCAAGTTAAAATAAGTTCAACTTTCAAAGTATGTGTCTGGCACAAGCAGGTATTCGCCTCTGCAAAAGAAACTTGTATGATGCGAATTGATTAAGGGATTGTAATCAGAAAGGACAAAACATCTAATATACCAAAATAAAAGTCTTACAGTGGTAAATGAAGCGTAAAGCGAGCTGCCGCTGTTTATGATGTTGATTATGCTTATTATTTTATTATTAATAATGTTGAGAAAAAGAAAAACAAAAGAAAACTTCGGCAGCTTAAGCCTATCCGCAGATACATACTGAAAACTCAGTTATTTTTATTGCTTGTAATGCGTTTTTGTTCTTGCGTGAATACGTGTATTTTTGAAGACACTTAATTACTGAACTCCACATCATTGGTTTAAATCAATTATTATTATTTTTGTATTATTATTTGAAAAAGTACTTTTATATAAAGTAGTTAAACAAAAATCAACATTCAGGACACTGAGGGCTAAAATGTATAAAACACTAAATACATACAAAAAATGCAATACATACAGAATAGGCAGCTAAATATTTTTGTAATACTGAATCGGGAGGTCTACGGCAATTCCCAGCCCTAATAAAAAGGCCATTTATTTAATTTAGGAAAAAATACAACATCATGTTAATTTTCTCCAGTAGTATATATAGGTTTTTGAAAATACAGAGTTGCCTTTATATTTGAGGAAGGCTGCCACTTACAAGTGGATTATTATATTGTAGGTCCATGGCAACAAACAGTTTGAAAACCCCTGCTTTAGAAAACTCAAACCTTCAATCATATAGATTTAACAATCTCCACTTAATAATGTGTGTTTAAGGGCAGACACATCTATCCATAATCCAAGAAAATGTCCATAAAGCTATTAATGGAAGCATAAGTCTCTTTTGTTTGGGCTTTGGCTATGATGTGGACTACAGTCTCCTTGATAAGTTGGCTAAGCAGAATGATGGACTCGCTCGAAGAGTCTATGAGGCCTCAGATGCTGCCCTTCAACTGCAGGTAGAACTGACAACTGTATACTCTCAATCAATAAATATATAATACCTCATATTAAATATATACAGCCTGATCCAGATAATAGCTGGGTCTTGAATGATTTCCTTTTCCATAGGGTTTTTATGAAGAGGTGGCTAGCCCACTTCTCTTTGAGGTGAACCTAAATTATCCTGGAAACACTGTAACTGACTTGACACAAAGTCACTTCAGGCAATTCTTCAAAGGCTCGGAGATAGTGGTAGCCGGACGCCTACAAGAACTTGAGACTGACACCATTTTGACTGAAGTATCTGCACATGGGGTAAGGGAAGCACTATTGGCTGAATAAAAATC
Source organism: Gila orcuttii (assembly GCA_026230005.1). Lineage (NCBI taxonomy): Eukaryota > Metazoa > Chordata > Actinopteri > Cypriniformes > Leuciscidae > Gila > Gila orcuttii. The sequence goes on along the minus strand of JAPDVR010000022.1, from coordinate 8,716,491 downwards.
AGTTTATTTGTACTGTTTCATAAGTGCCATACATCCAATTTCAGTTGGAGGACCAGTTTGTGGCCAGGAGTCTAGCCATAGCTGAAGAGTGGGACAGTGTGTTCCCTGAGCAGGAGTACATCTTTGGCGATTTCACAGAGCGACTGTGGGCATATCTGACCATCCAGCAGCTCTTGGATAAAATGTCAGCGTGAGACATATGCGCTCAAACAATTCAACCTATTTAACCTGAGAATTACAAAAAATAATACAATGTCCAATAAAATTTGTTGACAGAGAGAAATGCTCACCAGAGGACAAGGAGAATGCCACAGCTGAAGCTCTAGACCTTTCTCTAAGGTATAACTTTGTCACACCACTTACATCCATGGTGGTCACCAAACCACAGGCCGAGGATGAAGAAACGCTTATTGCTGACAAGCTGACTGAAGGTACTTGTAATGTTTTTAAGCCATATTCCACCCAAAAATAAAGATTCAGTCATCATTTACTTATGCTCATGTCATTCCAAACCTGTATGGCTTAAAGGGTTAGTTCACCCAAGCCTCATGCCGTTCCAAACACATACAATCATTCACTTTCGTTCACAGACTTTCGCTCATGATTGGAAACATTGTAAATATTGTTCAGCGAGCATAAACAGAAGGTAAAACGAACCTGCTTGACGTGCGATAACAAACCTCATTGGTTCCTGCGGAAGCTCAAATGTGCTGCGTAACAGGAGAATGAACCTCACTGGTTTTCGCATGTCATCGCATGAACATCCTTGAGCTTCCATTTACCACAGCTGATGTGTGAGTTAATGAATATTCATATGTGAATAAAAGCCTAAATTAAATCTGTTCATCATAAAGTGATTGTCTCTTCTGAAACTGATTTGGACTAAACCGCTCAATTCATATGGATTAGTTTTACATTCTCTTAAGAACTTTTTGAAACATCAAAGTGGTAGTTGCGTAGCTGTCAATCGACAAAACAAAACTGGTTCAGATTTCATTCAAAATATCTTCATTTGTGTTCCAAAAATGAACAAAAGTCTTACGGGATTGGAACAGCATGAGTATGAAGCTTATAATATGACAAAATGATCTGAATTTGAATTGTGTAAATTTGAATTATTGACAAGTGTAATCTAACAAAATTGAATATTATGTGGTATTTTAAAAAGTTCTGAATTTGATTTCTTTAAACGAATATTGAACATTTGAAATTTAACGAATTGAAATGTTTTTATGGCTGAATTGTATAAACATATATTTTCAAACAGCTGTTTTTTTGTTCTGAATTCTTAAACTGCAAATATCAGATTATATAAAAAATACAGATTTAAGTTTTCAAGATGAAGAAGAAATTCCGAACTTTAAATTCAGTTTTCTAAAATTTAAAACGCAGAAAATATCCGACAGAAAGTAGGTCACATGTCATCCACAGGGGAGAGTAGAGGGTCTCAGAAAAGTCAAACGGAGCATTTTGGCCAATTACAGAGCTGCACTGCAGTAGTCTTCTGCCGCAAACGTGGTGGTGGCTCAAGAGAATCCGTGTATCATTCGTTTAGTCGTTTTTGTTTTTAATATTAGGAGTAGAAAACTGAGAAAACAGCTTGAGTGTTAGATTTCTAATATTCTAATAATAGTCATCCGCTGCTGCAGTTGTACGGATTCTTAACGCGTTTATTGCAACTACATTTAATCATTTTCTCATCAAGTTGCAAATTCCACATAATATTCACTTAATATTTTGTTAGATTACTTGTCAATAATTAAAATTTACACAATTCAAATTCAAATCATTTTGTCATATTAAAAGCTCCGTGAGGGTGAGTAATTAATGACAGAATTTTCATTTTTGGGTGAACTAACCTTTTAATATCTTTTGCTTTTCCACGTAAAGATATTAGCCAAATGAGATTGTTAGGTGTTCTAATCTTTTGACTAGTAGTGTAGTTTACAGGTGGGTAAATTTAAAATTGATGCCATAATAATTTCTTCACATCAAACTGTAACCTCCACAAACCTCACTAACTTCAACAAATCCAAAAACTATTTCTTCCAAGGAATCTGTTTGTTGTACCAGCCTAGCACCTTGTAAACCTACCTTTCTTTTTATACACCTCCAACTCCCTGAAGTTGTGTAGATGCCAATCAGATTCTACACAATAAAGTGGTTTTAAAATTCAAGGAAAGAAGCAATACAGAAATTATGAGTTTTCTAGGCTGCCTTGAATATTAGTATTACAACACTGATGGCCCAAAAAATGTGACCGTTTAAAGCAACAATTTTTTGCAGAGGTGCTTATGTGACACATTAACACTGTATTATTTTGATTCACAGAGCAGCGAGAGGACACAACAGAACCTGGTAAGAGGAATTAACCTTAGATTTAACCATCATTGCGAACATTACGAGGTGTTTTATCTTGTCATGTCTTACTATACAATGGATTCTACAAAAATGTTTTAATGAAGACTCTCTCTTTCCATCGCACAATTCTACCCTTGAAGATGTAGGTGCACTTTATGGTCCGCCTCAGTTGATCGGCAGTGCTAGCAAAAATCTCAGACTCTCCGCCAAAAGACCCCAAGGTCTACTCCCCGCCAAAAACCTCCCAAGACAACTCTCTGTCAAAAAACACCAAAATCTACTCCCTTCATATCTTGGTGAGAAGTGATGTCATTTTTGTGGTGTAAATTTGAATAGATTTTAAAGAGAACTACTTTAGTAAAGAAAAATAAACATTTATTACCTGTTACTTATGTTTGTCTCTTGTTCTTTGGGTTTGGCAGTTGATGGAGATCCACACTTCATCATTGAGCTGCCAGATCAGAATGATGCTCTGTGCTTCAACATTGATGACAAACCTGGAACCATCTTCAACTTGGTTAGCGACCCACTTACAGGTGATTCAGTCTGTCAAAAAAACAGAAACATCTGTTCAGAGGTGGGTAATTGGAACTAGGTTTCCCTTTCAAGGGAACTCGAGCTGCGTTGAGACGCGGTGGGAACACTCTGCGTGATTGCGTCGTGAAGCACGTGTATAATCAGTCCAATGGAAGAGCTAGACGTCATAGGCGGGTGACGTCATAGACCAGGAAGCTATAAAGCACCCCTGAAAACAGACCGCGACAGCTTCTGCGCCTTCAGCAAGCGATCTGTGTATTCTGTCCTTGTCATATTTATTGTTGTCTGTCAAGTTGAAATATATATATATATTATGGCAAAAGAGAGCAAGCAGCTTTGTGTTGTTCCCTGCCCACGTTATATCACGGGTGGGGACACACACATCAGCTTTTTGTTACTATTTGGGAGTGGAGCATGCCACAGTCAGTTCTCGAGGGGGCTGACTGTGAGCATTGCGAGAAGCTGTCCGTGAGGACGCTCCGCTCCCGCCGGGCGTTCTTCGAGGAGGACGTTTCGGTTCGCGCTCCCCGTGCGGGTCCCGCTGTTGCCGATGCACGGCGGCGACTCGCATTTTGGGGTTCGCAAACGGATCTGACAGCGAGAGTTGGGACGGGCCCCGCCCTATCTCAGCTTTCACCTGCCAGATCCAGTGCTGGCGATTTCCAGTTCCGAGGAATTGGTATCGTTAGTGTTTTGTTTAGAAAAAGAGAACAAAACAAATAAAGATATTAGAAAAAGGCAGATGTTTGAGTTTTCAATAAATGAATAAATAAGTCAGCTCATAACTCTGTTGAATAAAGAGGAGCTTTAAAAGGAGGTTTATCTAGTGCTGTTGCTAGTTAAATATTTTCTGGCCAGCTGAACATTATGAGAGTAAAAGAGTTTATTAGATGAAATATATCTAAAAACAGAAAAACTCTGTATCTCAGCCTCCTCGTCGGGGACTGCCGTTTTTTCCCTATCTCCACACCACACTGAGGTGTCGAGATCGTGGAATAAGCCGGTTTCTATTTTATGTGTTTAATGCCCAACGTCTAACTATAGTAAGGCTATGGGTATTAAGTATCATGGTATGACAGTGCCTCGGGTTAAAGAGACGCTTACTAGCTTTCTCTCTCCCGAGTCGGCGTCATTATTTTAACCCCGACGTTACCCAGCGCTGGTGGGTAAATTATAAAGACATGGATGAATGTGAGGTTGTCAGCACTGACGCTATTCGAGAATTGCGTCGTGCAAAAACAAAGAAAGAGATAAACTATACTGGGAGGGACGGTTTCGAGAAATCGTTTCTCCTCTGCGTCCTCTGGGGGGCGACTCTCTGAGGAGGGCCGCAGCACGGCCAGTTCGGTTGTTTTCCTGCTGGTGGCCACGGAGTGATATATTTATATATATATATATATATATATATATATACATACGTATTTCTGATTTAAAAATAAAGAAAAAACAAAGAAATAAACCATTCAGCGGCGTTCCAGAGGTTTCTTCCTCACCAATCTAATGTTCCTGAGACTGCTGGGCGGAGCAGTCTCGGTCTACTAAGCTCTACTAAGAGTGCAAACGAGCATCGCCATTTGGGCTCCTCCACAATCGGGGGACTTGGGTGGCGGTAGCAGTCTAGCCAGTTAGAGATATGCAAGATCTGAGGACGTTTTTATCTCTAAAAAAAGCTTGGACAAATAGGAAGCCCTGACGCCGAGGCTATCAGGCTTCTAAAGGGTGGTCCCCTCCGGGGGTAGGGATGGTTTTGAGAAATCGTTTCTCCTCGGCGCCCTCTGGGGTGCGACTCTCTGAGGAGGGTCGCAGCGCTGCCAGTTCGGTTTCCCTGCCGGTTCGCCGTTCAGGGCACCGAGGTGTCAGCGTCCCCATACGATCCTCCGAGGAGGGTCGTAGAACGGTCAGTTCGGTTGTTCCCTGCCGGTTCGCCGCTTCAGGGCACCGTAGTGACTGTTCAACCAAATCCAGAGGCCAGTCTTGAGAGACTGGTTCCCCTAGTAGAATTTCTGGCAGCGTGGAAACTACTGCCACATATTTCTCGGTGGGTCCTGCACACTATAGAAAAGGGGTTCAGAATTCAGTTCTTGTCCGCACAGATTTCTAGGGGTCCTCCCCACTGTGGTGGACCCCGAGCAGGCTTTGGTTATGGAGCAGGAAGTACTGACACTTCTGCAAAAGGAGCTGTAGAAGGGGTTCCTCCTCCCGGCAGACAGTCAGGGTTTTACTGCCATTACTTCATTGTTCCGAAAGAGGATGAGGGGTTGCGTCCTACTCTAGACCTGCGTCAATTAAACAGCAGGTCTCAGAATCTTAAGTTCAAAGTATGCTTACGCTAAATATGATTGTGTCACAGACTCAGTCCGAGGACTGGTTTGTCACAATAGACTTAAAGGACGCTTACTTATCTATCCATCCTCATCACAGGAGGTTCCTGAGGTTTGCTTTCAGGGGCGAAGCATACCAGTATCGGGTTCTTCCATTCGGCCTAGGTTATCACCCCGCACCTTTTACAATATGCGTGGATGCAGCTCTGGCTCCTCTGAGATTCCAGGGCATTCGCGTATTAAATTATATCGACGATTGGTTGATTTTAGCTCAGTCCGAGCTTTTGGCAGTTCAACATCAAGATGTCGTTCTGTCCCACATAAGGAGGTTGGGGTTGCGGCTCAACACCAAAAGAGTGTACTCCTCCCAGCTCAGAGGACCACTTTTCTAGGTGTATTATGGGATTCGACAACAATGCAAGCACGTCTGTCTCCTGCACGTATTTCTGCGATTCTCACAGCCGTAAAGGAATTTAAAACTAGGTCAGTCACTCACTGCAAACAGTCTCTGAGACTGTTGGGGCTCATGGTAGTTGCGTCCAACGTAGTTACTTTTGGCCTTCTGTACATGAGACCCCTGCAGTGGTGGCTCGGGACCAAGGGGTTTTCTCCGAGGGGAAATCCGTTTTCGCATGGTCAAGGTCACGCGGCTATGCCTTCGTGCCTCGGTCATGTGGAAGAAACCTTGGTTCCTCGCCCAGGGCCCAGTGCTGGGGGCTTCTTGTCGACGCGTCACGCTATCGACGGATGCTTCCCTCACAGGATGGGGGGCGGTCATGAGTGGCCGTTCGGTGAAAGGCCTTTGGTTGGGGCTCATGGCAGTTGCGTCCAACGTAGTTACCTTTGGCCTTCTGTACATGAGACCCCTGCAGTGGTGCCTCAGGACCAAGGGGTTTTCTCCGAGGGGAAATCCGTTTTCGCATGATCAAGGTCACGCGGCTATGCCTTCGTGCCTCGGTCATGTGGAAGAACCTTGGTTCCTCGCCCAGGCCCAGTGTTGGGGGCTTCTTGTCGACGCATAATGCTATCGACGGATGCTTCCCTCACAAGTCGGGGGCAATCATGAGTGGTTGCTCGGTGAAGGGTCCGGACAACACACTGATGGTCTCGTATATCAGAGCAGATATCCTGTTGAGGCAGGGGCTGTGGCCCGGGGAATGGAAACTTCACCCCGAGGTGGTGGAGCTTCTTAGGGAGAACTTAGGTCAAACTCAAGTCGACCTTTCGTATCGCTTGTACAATACATTGCCCTTTGTGGTTCTCCCTCATGCATCCAGCTCCGCTTGGACTGGATGTGATGTATTAGGTGTGGTTCACGCTACAACTGTACGCATTTCCCGATATCTTTGCTCCTGGGAGCTCTGGATACTGTGGGCTCGGCCTCTGAGGGGGCCCAGCTCATAGACTCAGGTCTCTCGACCGAGGTCTTGGAGACCATACTCCAGTCTAGTGCTCCCTCCACGAGAAGACTAAATATGCATTGATATGGAAACCGTTCTCTGACTGGTGCAGAGAACGCCTTCTGAATCTTGTTTCTGCCCTGTTGGTACAGTACTTGATTTCTGTAATGAATGTTTCTTTGCTGGGTTATCTCTGAGGAGAGATCCTTAATTTCGTCTTCTCCGTGGTACATGAGGCTGAGGCCTGCACGTACTTGGATTTGCACCTGGTATGGTGATAGTATTTCTTCACCCCAGGTCAGGTTGTATCTCTAGGTCCCTACTGAATGTGCGGGTCATTTGTGCTGCAGGCCTTCTGTCCTCTACCATTAATACCCCAGATCAGGAAAAACTTAATCTGTTATGCCCTGTCCGGGCTTTGGATGCATATGTCCACAGAGCTGCTCAGTGGCTTATATCAGAACAATTATTTGTCTGCTTCGGGTCACCTAAGATAGGTTGCCCTGCATCTAAACAGATGATGAGCAAGTGGGTAGTTGAGGCTATCTCACTTGCTTATGAAGCGGCCGGACAGCCTTCACCCTATGGCTGTTCAGGCCCATTCTACAGAAGTATGGCTGCCTCTAGGCTTTAATTTCGGGAGTTTCCCTTCAGGATATTTGTAATGCGGCAGGCTGGTCCTCACCACATACATTTGTCAGATTTTATGACTTAGACCTCTCCACTCCTGGGGCTAGGTTGCTTGCTTCTTAGTGTGCGCAAGACTTCACACAGAACGGGCATTTGTCTTTATGGCGTAGTGGGTATGGGGTTCCCACCGCGTCTCAACGCAGCTCGAGTTCCCTTGAAAGGGAACGTCTCAGGTTACGTATGTAACCCTGGTTCCCTGAGAGGGAACGAGACGCTGCGTTCTCCTGCCATACTTCCTGCATGCCCTGATCGACTTGCTTCAGGCTTATCAGAAGCTGTCGCGGTCTGTTTTCAGGGGTGCTTTATAGCTTCCTGGTCTATGACGTCACCCGCCTATGACGTCTAGCTCTTCCATTGGACTGATTATACACGTGCTTCACGACGCAATCACGCAGAGCGTTCCCACCGCGTCTCAACGCAGCGTCTCGTTCCCTCTCAGGGAACCAGGGTTACATACGTAACCTGAGACGTTATATTTCATTTTTTCTTTTTTCATCCCTGTGTAAAAAAATGGATATTCAGGCGTTGTAGTGAACGGCCAGATCATTGGAGATAAGAAAGTCATCCCAGGGAGCAAGATGCACACTTATTTTGGGCACTTTGGGATTTCTCATGAAAAGTTTGGCATCAAATTGATGGTGAGCACAAAGGAGATCTCACTGTCTGAAGAGGGAAAACAGGCAAAATTGTCCTGGACTAACAACAGGACTATAAAAGGACAGAAGTAAGTGACAATACATTTACAATAAACTGTGCTGAAACATAATAGTTCCCCCCAAAAAATAAAAAATAAATTAAAGAATATACAGTATAATAACAGCCTATAGTTTTGGAACAAAAAATAGGCAGATTATTTTTTTAAATTTGCATGAACTATTCTTCAATGAGAATCCAATTTTGAGCTCAATCCATCTTTTGCTTTCTCCAGCATGGATCTGCAGGTGATCAAAGATAGTAGTTTAACAGTGACTCTGTGGAACTCTGTCAAGTTTCTTATTATCCTGCACAAAGTCTGGCAGAAACATCCATATCATCAAGACTATCTCGGGTTCTACACCTTGGACAGTCACCAACTTTCACACAATGTTCACGGCCTGCTTGGTAAAATGAGATGTTCTAAATTATTAGCAGAAAAACTTATAACTACTTTAATTCAACATAAGGGAACCTGTGTTTTTTGTTTTGTTTTTTGTAATGAAACATGAGATGTCTTTTAAAATTACACTATGGATTTTTGGTCATGCCCACATTCAAGTTTGCTCTTTATTAGTTTCACTAAACATTTTGTATTTTTTGTAGAAAAAAAATCCCAAATCATGGTAACTATGCACTTACTAAGCACTACTCTGTTATTTAGTGTATGGCATTTGTCAGGTTATTTTGTTATCTGTCATCTGTGTTTTTGTGTGTGTGGGGGGGGGGGGTTAAGTACATTATTTAGGTATTTTAAATAATACATTTGGGCACCATAACATTATATTATATATCTTTTTTTTTCATTTAAATGAAATTTGCTATAGTTTATATTTAACATATTAAATTATCAGCATTTTTAAGGATTAACTTTGAGCATAAGATGACATCACAGATAATCTAAATGTAAAAATAGGGGAAATGCTCATGATGGACCGAGTCAGAGTCAGTTTTGAGTGTATAAGAACACAGTTTCTAAATTACTGCTGCTACATGCAACCTGACTTCCACTCCACTAATCTTGACGTTAACAATAGCTTTTTTGGTCTCTATTTTTACTGCAGGTCAGTTCTACCATGGTGTTAACTTTGAGGTCAGTGACTTGTTTCAAGGAAAAGACCCTGATAAACAAGATGCCATTATGTTTGTGAAAGGAAACAACCTCACGGTTACCAGGTAAATGAAACTGAACGTAAATATGAATTGTTGAATTCACACCTGAAGACAGAAATTTCATGCAGATTTTCTCACATGACTCCAGGGGCTGGAAGAGAGATTTCAGAATGGAGATGAAGAATGGAGACAATGTGCCCTGCTGGTTCATTCACAATAATGGCACCGGACTCCTGGATGGAGTTCACACAGATTACATCGTCTCTGGTCTCTTTAAGACAATCTAGACAACATCTGTCGCTCAACCGACCTTTGCACTGCGGACAAAGTACATGTTAGCTTTCATGTAGTCTTAAGTACATAATGTGATGGTTTTTATTTGGATATTATTTGACAAAGCTGCATTACAAAGCTGTTTATGATAGTAATTTTTATACATATACTTTATTGGGATTCAATGGCTATGAAATAAATCGCCCATCTAAACATTCTTTGTGTTTCTATCTTTTGGTTCAAAATTTCATTGCATTATTCATAATATATGTATTTATACCGGACATACCTCACATGACAAGTGGGTCTTTTTGCTTATCTTCATTTTAATTAAAAAGCTGTTATGTATTGTATTTTTCTTTCTACCGGCCAATGATGATGATTCTGAAAGAAAGTGTGTAGGTTTGTTATAGTAACAAACACAACTTTCATGTGCATCTGACTAACAGATAAACAGCACTTTTATTTTACTGTTGTTGTTAATATTGTGGTTATTTTAGCAAACAGTTTGCTTTTTAAATTAGTGCTGTTCAACTGAATATACAGAGTAAACTTTATCTCTCAACTGAACACAGCTCATGCATTTTAGACACTTGGATGTTCTTGCTGTCCAAGCAATAAATGTGTGTCCTTGAATGAGCGCATTTACTTCTAAGGTAATGTCAATAGTATGACCCATTTTAGGGGCTGCCAAAATTACAATTTAAAATAAATTGAGTCAGAGCTACAGAAATGCTACTACATATTTACAAGTAAATCTCCATATTATGCGTAGGATATTTTCTATCCGACTCCCCACATCTAGTTTTGACGTCCATCGGGGGGTCCATCATTATTCGCACCCTCAAAGTCTAATACAAAAATACCATGAGGCATATGATCAATACTGCACTCAATTCAGGAATTTAGGAGCAAAGATCACAAATCTCCAACTCCCACTCAAACAGTTATTTGCTCTGGTTTAAAGTGTACACAAGAGTTCAGAGTATTAGTTCTGGTATTAGAATATAAAAGTCCTGAATGTGATTGAGAAGACAGTGCACCATGTCTGCTGGGTGGATATTTTGTGTGTTTGTGTGCGTGTGTTTTACTTCAGGCTCTTTTGAGACCCTGGTCATCACAAAAGGCGATGGGCAATCGGTAGGTCTACTATTGCGATCCTAATTTATGTTTTGCTGCACTAATAAAGTGCCTTATAATCATTAACACATTAGCGGAGATCAGTAACATTCTGAGCTACAGAATGTCTTCAATGTCAATACAGTATCATATCCCTGTTGATGGGAAAAACAGTTTATCTGTACAGTAATGCGTCCTCTTATGCCCCTCCAGGACAGTGAAACCAGCACGGCCAGACTCCTAAAGGTATTGCAACAATGTTGCTAAAAGTCGTATATTACAATAGTAGATTACATATTCAATTCAATTCAATTCAAATTTATTTGTATAGCGCTTTTCACAATACATATTGTTTCAAAGCAGCTTTACAGCAAGTGCATTTCAGAAATGTACGTAAAAAATACAGTTAGTTAATCATCATGTATTAATTTAGGGCATAACATATCGCCGGCGTTGAGTCGTCTCTTCACAGGCGTCGAGTCGTCTCATCGCAGGTGTTGGGGACTCTGAAGTCTCTGTGAGAGGCTGGATACAGACTGTAGCTGAAGAACGCTATTTACCTCGGGACTAGCGTCCCGAGATAACAGCAGAAAAGCAGATGGGAAATAATTAGCGTAGCTGCTGTTCATAATATTAATGCATTCGATCTGATTCAACAGTAGTATAAGAGGCAAGCATTATGTGAATGCTTGGCTGAAGAGATGCGTCTTTAATCTAGTTTTGAACTGGGAGAGCGAGTCTGAGCAACGAACAGTATCAGGAAGGCTATTCCAGAGTTTAGGAGCTAAATGCGAGAACGCCCTCCCTCCTTTAGTGGATCTGGATATCCTAGGAATGACCAGAAGCCTCGATTTTAGGGATCTTAAAGAACGCGATGGATTGTAGGGCGATAGAAGGTCCATTAAATATACAGGAGCTAAACCATTTAGGGCTTTATAGGTCAGTAATAGTACTTTGTAATTGATACGGAACTTAATAGGTAACCAGTGCAGAGATGATAAAATTGGTGTTATATGATCATATTTTCTTGATCTAGTAAGAACTCTAGCAGCTGCATTTTGCACTAACTGTAGCTTGTTTATTGAGGATGTAGGACAACCAGCTAATAAAGCGTTACAGTAATCTAGTCTTGAGGTCATGAATGCATGAACTAACTTTTCTGCATCAGAAACAGATAGCATGTTACGTAGCTTAGCAATATTTCTAAGGTGGAAAAAGGCTGTTCTTGTAACATATGAAATATGATTTTCGAAAGACAAGTTGCGGTCTAGTATAACACCCAGGTCTTTTACTGTAGTGGATAAAGTAACTGGACATCCTTCTAAATTAAAGTTGTATTGTACGAGGTTTTGTGGGTAGTTTTTTGGACCAATAAGTAATACCTCCGTTTTATCTGAATTTAATAGCAGGAAATTACACGTCATCCAGCATTTTATATCTTTAAGACACTCTGTCAATTTAGATAAGTTAGTGTTTTCATCTGGTCTTGATGAAATATATAATTGAGTGTCATCAGCATAACAGTGGAAATTAATTCCATGTTTTCTTATAATATTACCCAGTGGCAGCATATATATTGAGAATAGCAGAGGGCCTAACACCGATCCTTGCGGCACTCCATAGTCTACTGACGTTATCTTCGATTTTTCCCCATTTAAACAGACAAAATGATAACGGTCTGATAAGTACGATCTAAACCAGCTTAATGCCTGTCCCTGAACACCAGTGTAGTTTTGTAGTCGATCCAAGAGTATTTTATGATCTATAGTGTAAAACGCAGCGCTAAGATCGAGTAGAACTAGTATTGAGATACAGCCTTGGTCAGAAGCTAAAAGTAAATCATTTGTAATTTTAACTAGCGCAGTTTCTGTGCTATGATGCGGTCTGAATTCTGACTGAAATTTTTCATAGATATCATTTTCTTCCAAGAAAGAGCACAATTGAGCGGACACAATTTTTTCTAGTATTTTAGATATAAATGGAAGATTTGAAATGGGTCTGTAATTTGCTAAGTTATTTTGATCTAATTGCGGTTTCTTAATAATAGGTTTTATTACTGCCAGCTTAAATATTTTTGGAACATGACCTAAAGATAAAGACGAGTTAATAATATTGAGAAGAGGCTCTTCCACTACAGGTAACACTTCTTTCAGTAGTTTAGTGGGTATTGGGTCTAATAAACATGTTGTTGGTTCCGCTGCAAAGATAAGTTTATTTAGCTCTTCCTGTCCTATAGTTGTAAAGCGGTGTAGTTGTTCTTGAGGGGCGATAATTGTGGCTGAATCATAAGACACCATAGAGGATTGTACATTTACAATTGTATTTCGGATGCTTTCTATTTTCTCATTGAAGTAATTCATAAAATCATTACAACTATACTGTAACGGAATATTTTGCTCCGGTGATGTCTGTTTATTTGTTAGTCTAGCCACGGTGTTAAATAAAAACCTTGGATTATTTTGGTTATTTTCTATCAGTTTGCGGAGATGCTCAGCCCTGGCTGCTTTTAGAGCCTTTTTATAACGTGACATACTGTCTTTCCACGCGATTCTAAAGACCTCTAAATTAGTTTGTTTCCATTTACGCTCTAAGTTACGAGTTTCTCTCTTGATAACATGTGTAGTACTATTGTACCATGGTGCTTTAGTTTTCTCTCTAACCTTTTTTAATCTAATTGGTGCAACAATATCTAATGTACTAGAGAAAATGGTGCTCAAACTGCTAGTCATTTCCTCTAGATCATCTGTTTGTTGGGGTTCACTGAGCAGCTGAGATAGATCAGGTAAGCTATTTGTGAATCTATCTATAGTGGTTGGAACGATTGTTCTGCCTGGTCGATAACGTGGCGCAACATGGCAAATTTCAGCAGTACGTAATATGCACGTTACCATACAATGATCAGTGAGATCGTCACTTTGCGCTATAATATCTATATCGGTTGGATTGGTTCCATATGATATAATTAAATCTAGTGTATGATTTAGACGATGAGTGGGACCACTGACGTTTTGCTTGACCCCAAATGAGTTTAATAAATCTGTAAACGCAGCCCCTAACGCATCATTTGTGTTATCTACGTGTATGTTAAAATCTCCAACAATTATTGCTTTATCGGCATTGACCAATAGATCTGAGAGAAAGTCTGCAAACTCTTTTAGGAAATCAGCATAGGGCCCTGGAGGTCTATATACGGTCGCCAAGGCTAGAGATAATAGGGATTTCTTTCTTACATCTAAGAGCGTAACATTTAGCACAAGTACTTCGAACGAATTAAACCTGTGACCTGTTTTCTGAGTAACATTAAGGATATCTCTATAGATTGTTGCAACACTGCCGCCACGACCGATCGGACGGGGCTCATGCTTATAACAGTATCCTGGCGGAGTAGACTCATTTAGACCGAAATAATCATTTGGTTTAAGCCAGGTTTCAGTAAGGCACGGAACATCGAAATTATTATCTGTGACCATTTCATTTACAATAACCGCCTTAGGTGTGAGCGATCTAATGTTTAGAAGACCTAGTTTTAGAAATTCTTTTTGTTCACTGAGATTTAGATTTTCTGGTTTAATTACAATAAGATTTTTCCTAGATCCTAAACTAGATTTATTGTTTGGCCTCACTAGACGAGGAATAGACACAGTTTCTATATAATGTTCTACACTACTTGTATCAATTAAGTTGGGACAGCAGAGATTGTGATTTGGACTTTGACTTACTAGTCAGATGGTGTGTAACGTCTTGGAGATGTTGTCCGACAGCACAGCCGCTCCGATTCTGCTGGGGTGCAGGCCATCAGCACGGTAGAGCCTAGGTCGCTCCCAGAACAGATTCCAATTATTTACAAAGAGCAGTTTCTGTTCATTACACCATGATATTAACCATTCATTTAGAGCAAATAGTCTACTGAACCTTTCTTGTCCTAGTCGGTACGTGGGAAGCGGTCCAGACACGATGATCGTTGCCTCAGGCGCTGTGCTGCGTACCGTCTCGATCAGGCTCCTGTAGTCCTTCTTCAGAACCTCCGTCTGCCGCAGCCGGATGTCGTTCGTTCCCGCGTGCAGCACCACAGCTCCGACGCGCTCGTCACCGTTCAGGATCTCGGGAACATGTGCAGCGACATCTAGAACACGAGCACCAGGAAAGCAGTGAGTGCGCACATTACCCTTACCTGAGGTAGCGCGGACATGACGGACGATGGAACTGCCGATGATCACGGCGTCGTCACGTTCCGACTCGCGAAGAGGGGAGAAGCGGTTCCGGGTGGAGATCTCGAAGACCGGGAGAGGTGGAGAGGTTCTTGGTCTGGTCCTGGCTCGTGTCTTCCGCTGAGGGATCACCCAGGGTCCATGGCTTTGTGTCGGTGCCGGAGTGAATGAAGCCAGAGATGATCGCGTCCTCCTGGGCAGAGAAACGCACGGAGTAGACGAAGTCGGAGTCAAAAAGTTACTAACCACTGACTTGTGAGCATCGGCGCGTGATGTTTCAAGCGCTGATCGCCGATCTCGCAGCTCGGCTTGCCTCTCTAGCAGACCACGGATCTGCTTCTCCACGGACTCCAGCTCCAACAGCACCGAATGCAACTCGAATGTGTCCTTACCTGCACTCAGAGGTAGCGTTAGACACACATCCGATATATTCGCCATTATAACAGATGAACAGTAACTTAGTAGTGATACTACCAATATCACTACTAATTTAGGACTGAAATCCTGGATATAACCCGTATCCTTTCAGTGAAACGGGTGTAAAATCCGACGGTCGATTGGCGCGAGGCCACGTGTGAAATGCTAGCGGGCTAAAAGGCTAGTAGCTGGGATTCGCAAAGTTGGATCTAAGTAGCGATATCAAAGCAATCCGATTGTTTTTTATAGGGAATAGTATCGAGGATAAGTTCACACGATATAAAAATAGAAAGTACTTGTTTATAAATGAGTGGTAAAGAAGAAAATCAAGGATTAATGAATCAATTCGACGGGGCTCCAAACACAAACAAACACCGCACGCGCATGCACATATAGCAGTGGTTCTCAATCAGGGGGCTGGAGCAAACTGGGGGGCCTCAGCAAACTTCATTTCAATTAATTTCATTTCATTTCAAATTTATATTCAATCATGACAACTCTCTGAATAGTTTTAGTATGTTAATGTATTTGGTCTTGGCGGACTAGATCTGCTACGCACACTGCTGCTGCTACAAAGCATACAGACTTGCGATTGCCTATAGATACACAGATATGCTGCTGTAAGATATGCTACATGTAAGATATGCTGTTGCTACTGCATGAATAGCCATACATAAATCCTAGGGGTGGGCGATATACCTGTAGCATGATTAACTGGTAGAGATTTTATACTATCGTCTCTATCGCGGTTGTGCTTACGTCACGTTGCTGTTCTGCACAACAGTTAAAGAGTACTGAACAGTTATTTTGACACCTAATTGGGCTTGAATGGTTAAATACACGTCAAAATGCCCATCTTTGCAAGTATCCTCGTAAACAGTCATTTATGTCTTAAGTAAACGTAAACAGTTAAGACAGAAAACGCACGAGTATATTAGATCTGTGCAATCAGTCTTTAAGTGACAGCAGCCTGCTGCCGTCTGACATTAATGTTAATAAAACAACAAAAGAGAGAAAATCTCTCACTGCTCGACTGAATCACTTTTGTAACTTTAATAAGAATAAATTAGCGCCGTCAATCAATAAAAAATTAACTAATTGATCAGATTTTTACTTGCCCGTTGTTTTTGACCCATGTAACCTTGTAAACAGTGCTTTAAGATTTTCAGGTAGGTCTAACAGGTTGGAAATATACAGAAATTTAATAAAGTTTTCAAACACTTCACTGCATAAATTACACATTAAATATAGATTAATCCTAATTAAAACTACAATATTATCTGTCAGGAGCAGTGAATGATTTTCTCTTGTTCTTTTGTTTTTTTATTGTCTATAAAATTACAACTTTTTTATTTGTCTCTTTTTCTTATATTTTTCACAC
Source organism: Gila orcuttii (assembly GCA_026230005.1). NCBI lineage: Eukaryota > Metazoa > Chordata > Actinopteri > Cypriniformes > Leuciscidae > Gila > Gila orcuttii. The sequence continues at coordinate 8,699,978 of JAPDVR010000022.1, read as the reverse complement.
ACCAAATCAGAATCTTATAGAAATCACAAAATGTTTAATTAATGTAATTGGAATTTATCAACAAATGTCAGTTGTATGTTCAAAAACAAGCAGCACTGTCATAATCACAGGAGAAATAACAGAGTAAAGCCAAAGCCAATTCAAGCCAATAATAAAAAAGCCTTTAAAGGGGCATTCGGCAACTCTAGCTACTTTTTCGCTGATTTTCACTTTTGTTGTCGCATGTTTTCTCAACGAGCTCCCCCTACAGCTGTGGGGCATTGTAGCGACAATGAGTCTTACATTGAATGCATTAACATTAGCTCAAATGATATATAGGGAATTTTAATAATTAATCATGAATATGATTAATATACTGCATATTACAGTTAAATTATCGAAGTTGAAAATAGATCGATTATACATATGAATGATCAATCACAACGAATTATAATTCATCATTCATATATCAATGGTCCACTTCCAGATCGATTATGTGAGATAACCTTTAATGGAATTAATTTAGCTATCAAACTGTTTGTCCAGCAAACGGCCGTAAGATTAACTTGTCAACTTCCTAACAAAGTTATCCCTTCTTATAAACTCCAAGAAATATCAATGTCCTGGCCGTGAACATTAATTTTCCTGCGTTTATAAAATTAGACTACTCAACGTAGTCAATAATAAAAGCTTTTGTAGCTAGGATCACATTTCATTGACTTGTAAAAATGAGCATTTCAGACGAACAATCAAGAATACAATGGTTTTAATAATTGGACTAATAATGCATCAAACTACAATTCACACGGAATATATGTGTATACACTCGAAACAAACAAACGAAAAACATTACAAACACGAATTAAAATAGGATGAGAGAGGGAGAGAAAACGATATATATATATATATATATATATATATATATATATATATATATAGAGAGAGAGAGAGAGAGAGAGAGAGGATGAGAAAGTGAAACTAAAGGATTAGAGATTGCAGTACGGCACAAAACACAGACAAAATGAACCTTGAGAGACACAAAGATAAAATCCCCTGAATGGGGTAAACAGATCTTAAAGCATTTAGATCGATAGGAATTACGATACTTGCATGATTCTTCGTGTGGCTGAGAGCCAAAGCGTGTGTGTGTGTGTCTCTGTCCTCGTGTCACGCGTTCACGTGGTCTTTCAGAGCGAGGGAGCGCGTTAGTTTGAATGTCCTTTGAGGTGCAGTTGCTGGTTGGTTCAAAGAGTCTCTTTAAAGTCGAAGTTGCCGATTACGTTCATTTCGCTGAAAGTGAACGTAGGAAAGTCCGAAGACGAAAATAAAGAAAGATTAAAGAAAAAGGAGAAACACGGCGTAAAGCTCCCTAAGGAGCCATGGCACCGGAAACCTCTCACAGGGAAAAAGCTCTCCCAGAAACTTCTGTGTCAGTCTTTTATGGAGAGGAGGGGTTCACGCCTGCTTCGCGTACGTGAACCAATTATCTTAGAGTATCTCGAGCGGGAAAAGTTTTTCTTTGTCCTGTCAGGATAATTTGTGATGGTATGAAATTTTGTCATTTCTACCCAGAAAGATTGTACACACAGAACAATACATTTTACTCTAATATCCTATGTATGACTTGTTTAGTCAAAACAAGACGGTCAAACAGGTACCAAGAATGGCCGGAAAGAGTAGAAGAAACATAAAGTTACATTCATATGCAGAATTACACACATTTAATGTTCACTCACACGACTATAAAGCCATAATACCGGCTACCATGACCTGGGAAAGATCAAATTCAAGTTTATACATTTCTTAAGTGGTTATACTTATAGAAAATATAAGATTGCAGAGTCTTTATCAGAATTCAAGTGGGAGCTATGATTCCCTTGGAATTCCTTTTGGGGGTCATAAAGTTTTATGACCTAGCAAGAGGGAGAGGCACAGAATTTGATCCTGTTAGGTATTCTTTCTTTAGAAATACACTTAAGATTCAAAGTTACAGAACAGTCTCAAATTTAATCTATAGAATAAGACAAAACTAATTAGATATGCATGCATACAGGAAGGTTAGATACAATTCTGTGTTATATACATTAAGGATATTTCTATCCTAAATTGCACACAAAGGACGTTTGTATGCGGGTATGTATGGCGTGTGTGTATAAGTTCATCCCGTGGTTGGCGCGGGCTGTTGATTCCCCCTTCTTGGGGAATCACGTGGGGAATCCTGTGGTCAGCATCTGTCCATCCGTGGTGTGTACCACGTGAGGGTTTCAAGAACAACGGGGTTCTGTTTCTTAATTGCGCAATGCGTCATAAATGGAGTTAATCAATGACCTGCTGGCAGACATTGGGGCACCATTTCACATGATTCAAGGTTTTGTGAATTAAACATATATGTGTTCATATTTGTTCAGTAGTGAAAGGAAAACAGGATCCGGTCAGTCGCTACAGCATATATTTTACAACAATGTCGTAAAAAAACTGACTTCCGGCCCCTCCTCCCCCTTTCTACCGCTGCTCATGTGCATTTGTTATTATCGGAGCCGGACAACTTTTATCGTGTGGAGTATGTCTACCGAGGTGGGTAATACATCATACGAGGGCGGCGTGTGTGTTTATGTCGAATTGCCGTAAAGCAGTTTGTGTTTCTCGCTCGTTCTTGCTTCTCACGAGACTTCCTATTTCCAACTTACCGGGACGTTAGTGCCCATGTTGCAAGGTTGGTTTTCCGCCTGGGGACGCTGGTGGGAGTCACCATTCTCACCAGAACAGGTTATTAAACCATCCAAATGATTTCTAAACGGTTTTATTAAGTTGAAAAAGTTGCCGAATGCCCCTTTAAGTCAAAAAGGTTGAGAACCACTGATGTACTACTGCTATATTAGAAAGTAGTCAAATAATTCATAATACATGAAATAGGCTATTTTTTTCAAATCATGAAATAGGCTATTCTTTGTGATTTGTTTTAGCTTGACTATATTTACCTTTTACAACGACACATATTGTTGCCATACAAAATAAATTTTCCATTTGCCTCCTAACAGAAGCGAAGTGTGAGCAGTGCTGAGGTGGGAAATCTTCATTATATCTCACAATTTTATCAAGACTTTGTGATTTGAAAGTCCATTTGAAATGAATGTGGGCAGTTAATGAGCTATCTTTACCTGATTTGACCCTTAAAAATACTTATGATGCGGTTAATTTATATAAAGTTAATGAATTATATTTGATTACCTTTTATTCAATTAATTTACTTCATCCAAAAAACACACTCATGTCATTCCAAACCCGTAAGACTTTCTTCATGTTAGAAACACTAATGAAGATATTTGAATAAAATCTAAGAGCTTTCGGTCCCTCCATTGACAGCAACACAACTACCACTTTGACGCTTCAAAAGAGATCGTAAAACTAGACCATATGAATTAAGCGGTGTAGTAGCCTTAAATTCAATCTGTTCATCATATAAAGTGATCGTGTCTCTTCAGAAAATCTTTATTAAACCGCTCGATTCATATGAATTAGTTTTACAATCTCTTCATGAACTGTTTGAAGCGTCACAGAGGCAGTTGCGTAGCTGTTAATTGATGGACAGAAATCTCTCAGATTTTATTAAAAAGATCTTCATTTGTGTTCTGAAGATGAACAAAAGTCTTACGGGTTTGGAACGACATGAGGGTGAGAAGAGAATATTGCTGTGTGCATGTTTCTGCATGTTTTTTTTTATTCTTTCAGATAGAGGTACACAGCGTGAAGGTGGATTGTAAAGTCACATCACGTTTCGCCCACACTGTCATGACCACGAAAGCTCTGAATAAGGCCAAGATCTCACAGGAAGTGTCCTTTGAGGTGGAGTTACCCAAGAAGTCCTTCATCACCAACTTTAGCATGTCAGTCCTTTCCCATCGGGACTCAGCATGAGCCAAAAGAATCGGTTTTGTTTGCATTTTTAAAAATTATTGCTACTAATGTTGTGACATTTTTGGATTTTCAGGGAGATTGATGGCAAGACATACACAGGTGAAGTTAAGGAAAAAGAGAAGGCCAAGCAGCAGTATCAGAAGGCTGTGTCATCTGGCCAGACTGCTGGTTTAGTCAAGTGAGAAGAAGAAAACAGGAAGTCAACATGAACTTGCTTTTTGCTCAAATCCTACAAACTAACTGGTGTTCTGGTATTCCAGGGCTTCAGGAAGAAAAATGGAGAAGTTTTCCGTTTCTGTGAACGTCGCAGCAGAGAGCAGTGTCATATTTATTCTCACCCATGAGGAACTTCTTCAGCGACAGTTTGGCAAATATGAGCTCATGATCAGAGTCAAACCCAAACAGCTGGTCCAGCACTTTGAGGTTCATTGTTAACTGACTTCAGCAGATTTGAATTGAGAAGCCACATGATATATTTTTAATAAGTGAAGTGGTGGAAAACTCAAAACATTTTAATATTCTTGTCAACTTGTACTTGTTAACTACCTGCCTATAAATATGATTATATAGATCTATTATGCATGCCATTGTTAAAGTGTCTTGGGATTTAAAACTAAAATCTAAAACATCTAACAAACAAACAATTTTACAGCATTTATTAATGCTTTTATTTAATTAAAATGTTCATGTTCATGTTAGTCCACAGTGCATTAACTTATGTTAACAAATACAACGTTTGATCTTGAAGTATTAGTAAATGCTGAGATTTACATTAAAATTAATAAATGCTGTAGACGTATAGTTCATTGTTAATTCATGTTAAAGGTGCTATAAGCAATGTTGGGTGACGTCACTTCTTGTTGACGTTCGAAGTATTCTCAAACGAAACGGAAGCTACCTCGACCCTCCCTCCTCTTCATCCCGTCCCCTCCTCCTCCCTTCCGTGCTTCCTGAAAAAGGCTTTTCTGATGTAAATTCGGGACTTCGCGCGTTCCTTCTCCTTTTCCCTCTTCTTTGCTATTTGTTCATCCGAACGTCTTCTCTTTGGTCCTGTGTCGGCCATATCAAAATTCAACAGAATTGAAGTCGTTGTCGTTGTCTAGGACATCTCTCCTCTAGCTAACTTCCCTCTTCATGCTTCTCTCTCCTCCACTCCGCACTCCCCCCTTCATGTGCACGCGCACTAACCCCCCAACCCCCAAATCATCCTTGTTGGTTATTGGCTAGAACACAGTTTGTTATGTTTCGTAGTCCAGGTTTTCCCGTTTGTGGAGCCTGGGCTGTCTACAGAGACCGCGTTTTTTTTACAGTGTGTTCAGAGACAGGCAGCTAGCGGATAGTGAGGAGATGTTTGCTGTATGTGACAAAAAAAATTTCAGCCTAAAAAACGTGTGACATCGCTTAGAGCACCTTGAACAAATAACTATTGTTAACAAATGAGACCGAATTGTAAAGTTACCACAATTTTTAGTAGTAACAATTCCTCTCAATTTAAACGCTTCACATTTAATCAATGAATGACTTGTTGACTGAATTCATATTATGCAATTATTAAAAGCAAAAAATAAATGAATAATTAGTCCTGTCTCTCATCCTCCTCAGATTGTGGCAGATATCTATGAGCCTCAGGGAATTGCATTTGTGGACGCCTATGGTACATTCATCACCAATGAGCTGCTCCCTCTAGTGGAGAAAACTGTCAGTGATAAGAAGGTGACTATTTAAAAAACTTTGGACGAATGGTTGCCACTTAGTATAAAGCATTATTAGTATACAAACTAATAACGAAAAAGAATCTCTTCTAGACAATAATAATGGTGGTAATGATAATGATATCAAATTTTAACCTTTGTTCAGGCCCATGTGTCCTTCTCTCCAACACTGGATCAACAGAGGAAATGCTCTGAGTGTGACGGTACACTGATTGATGGAGATTTCTTCATTAAGTATGATGTAAACCGTGCTCATGACATTGGTGACATTCAGGTCAGATTTCATTGTGATTATAAAGACATGCATGAAAAAAAAAAGTAAAAATGACAACTGAATTGGCAGCATCCTGATGATGAAAAGATTCAACAATCGAACCTAAATCTTTGTGGATTCAGTGGCTAACGCAGAGTTACCTGCAACCTCTGTCCCACAGGCTTTACAGTGAACGCAGTTCATTGAGCCCTTTTTTATAGCAGAGCCACTCAAAGTCTTTCAGACACTCTTTTCGAAAACTGCAGGGTTGCAGACTGCGACCATTTTTTAAGAATGTGCGAGTTAAAATTTTATGTGGTCGCATTTTGTGCGAGTGCATGGTCATGTACTACTCCGTTAAATTCACGCATGCGCAACAAAACGCCGTTGTATCAGCAGCTGCTGCAGTCCGTAACTTATGTTCAAAATGAACGAGTACATCATGAATCCATTTTCCAAACCGTGTTTTTGACTTATCCTGAATCACTACGTTACGCCTATAATAAGTGTTTATATTCTGACTATTTTATCCCGGGCTCGGCTCGGCTGCGGAGTTGCCCAGTGCCTGCGTGCTTCGCCATAGACATTAACAGAGAGAAGTAGCTCCGGCTACAATGTTCTTCCGCAAGACACTTGCAGTTTATTTATTAACTAACATACACGTCACGCGCATTGCACACTGATATTAGGTTACATTTACTTGAGGAATTTTTTTTTTGAGAAATTGTACTTTTAATAGTAGATTTAAGGGACTGTTCTTTATTTATTTAAGGGGCCACCGGAGGAGTTTTGAGATCTGTAGTCAAAAAAGACTTGACCCTCCCTTCGCCAGTAATAGGCTACATTTTTCTATGACCCTCCAAAATTATTGTGAAAAAAGGCATGACCCTCCCCCGATAATTTATTGATTACATAGACTGGTTTGCGCTTGGCAAAGATGTTCAGATAGCCATTGTTTTTTTTTTACAACCATGACAAACGACTAAACTCCTGCTTTCTCATCTTACGAAGGCTGTAACGATAGACCAAACCTACAATTCGGTTCGTATCATGATTTTTTATTTTAGATTTTTTTTATGTTTTCGGTGCTGATGCAGTGGTGACGCGTTCATGTAACAAGGGTGGTGCTCCCAATAAAGTATCTTAAAGGTCCCACAAAGAACCGGCAAAAGTAATGATTATGAATATGTCAAATATAGCAAGGAGAGATTTTAATTGTTTATTAATAAACAAGGTTTTTCTGTGTCAGTGTGTCGGCTGCAAAGATGAAGTTGACGATGCTGACTCGCGATCTTCAATAACGCGCCAGAGAGAAATGCAGATTTCATACGGATTAGGCTACATAAGCAGAGAGCAGTCTGTTTTTCGTTTTTTAAATGTTCTGTTTAAAAGTAGACATCAAGCTTTCTATATTTCTCAAGTCTGTGAGGCAAGTACATTATACGCTGAGTTTCGGTTCATTTATGAGACGAGAGTCCAGTTCACGCGCCGGCGACTCTGTCATGATGATCTATTTTCTACTATATTTACTTCTTATTTATTAAATACAGGCAATTGGTTGATGAAACATTAATTAAAATTAAGATACAATTAATAAAAAACTAAATTTACTTTGAAGAAAGGCTTTGTGCTTTCTGAAGTCTCTGTGAAAGTTTTAAAGTCGCTTTCAGAGCGGTCATGTCCGTAACGGAGAACTGACACGTCCGTAACATTGTTTTTTTCCTCATAAATGAGAACACGAAAAATAAAATAAAAAATAATATTTTATGTTCTGTGGAGGCCGACCCTTCTTCATCCGGTTATTAGCCTACTTTTGTTTTGCGCAGTGTAATTCATAGAATTATTAAAAAATATTTTGCCACCTAAAAGTTAAAGATTTGTTGTGTCACGTCACATGTGTATTTCGCTCATATTAAATATAAAACGCATGTGTAGACTGATATTTTTCTAATGTCTTGACTCCTGGGGGTATGGAAATATAAACAGACGTTTCAGTAGCCTATTAAATGCATTTTCTGATAATTTATATTTCAAGTTTTGACTGCAAATGTCACGTCCATGTATTAGCCTATGTTAACTTCAAATAATTCTAATAGTAGCCTAATTTAAAAATGTGGTAGCTCTACGTCTAACACATCACACTCCACTGTTATGGTGGCAATTTCAGTAGATTTACTCACTAAGATTGTTGTGGAAACCCAATAAGAATGGAAACTAAAATATGGTAGTATAGTACAGCGCACATTCTATCAGCTGCAGTTCTGGCGCCTCAGTCCCAATACACTCAACGTACATTCATATCACATGTTAATGCCGCGGTAGAGTTACATTCACAGGACACTGCACTTATTCGCAATCACAAAAGTTCATTATTTGCTCGTGCTTTCTCTGATGTACGGTGGGGTCCATTGGACCCCAAATGACTTTTGCTTGAATTAATAAAAATTTTCTCTTTTTCCAAATGGTATGAAACTTCCTACGGCTCTCAACACTTCCTAGATCTACAAAAAAAAAATTAAAATGGAACGTTATCTGTTTTTATGTAGGCGTGACAAAAATAGTCACACTCGTGGTCTTCGGGGTCCATTGGACCCCAAAAAATGCAATTTAATTTTGTAACAGAACAATATTTTTTTTTTTTTACAAATATAAATTTACTTTATTTATTAATGTTTTTACTCAACATTTGTGCAGTTTTTGGAGGATTTATTATATATTTTAAATATCTATAAATAAATAAATACATATTTATTTATCATTGGACTCAAAATAGACAAGATTCATCATCAAAATCAGAAACAACGCAGAACATAACGCAAATCTTTTTTTTTTAATTTTTTTTTTTTACTGCTTTATTTGCTAATTTGTTATTGTAGTTCAGTTGAAATAAATGATACAATCTTAAGACTCCAACATTTATTTTTGTAACATGTTGTTCAGGTTTGATTATAATCATACTGTAACATTATTGAAAAACTGTTGTTTTTTTCAGTACAAAAAAAATGCTAAACTTTGACAAAAAGTATTTTATTTTTGTTATAATTGTGTTTTAAAATTTTTATATATGAATCCAACTGAATCCAACTGAATCCAACTTTAGAAACTTTTGAATCTTTCAGTAATTCAAATAGCATATAGGCCTTATGGAGCTCTATAGCCATCTAGTGGTTAAAGTGATTTATTACAAATTTTAACCTGTATTTTCAAAAAAAATGGGCAAAAATCTTACATTAAACCTTGTAAAATTATCCATGGTATCCCCAGGAATGAAATTTTGAAATCTGGGTTTTTAATAAATTTAATTTAACGTAAAATGCTGTTTTTTTGTAAAAATCCTATTTAAATAAATGTTTATTTATTTATTTAGAGAAATTAAAAATAAATCATAAATCCTCCAAAAACTGCACAAATGTTGAGTAAAAACATTAATAAACAGAGAAAAATTATATTTGTTAGAAAAAAAAATATTGTTCTGTTACAAAATTAAATTTTATTGTCTGGGGTCCAATAGACCCCGAAGACCACAAGTGTGATTTTTTTTTTAAGACCATCAGAGGGTTAAAGCTATGCCGGGTAAACATTTAATTGGCGTTCTGTACATGATGCACTTTTTCTGAGCGCGTACTGAAGTGCGCGCGCACTGTCAGGCAGCGCCAAACTGGATTTTTGTTGGGTCAGACCCATCTGATAGCGATGGGGGACCGAGACCGAGAGAGCTACATAAAGCTACATGGAAAAATATGCACCAAACAAGCCACTTTGAAATGTTGCTGTTTTCATGAATACAAAAGTTGGGTGACCCTCCCCCTAGACTAAAAAAAGTTGAATGACCCTCCCCTCAACAAAGAATAAAAAGCCATGACCCTCCCCTATTTTCCTCCGGTGGCTCTTTCCATAAATACCGAACGGTTCATAAATGGGGGTAATTTTACTTTAACTCGAGAACATTTCTAATGAAAAAACTGTACTTTTACTTCGTTACGTTGGGCGACGTTCCTCTCGTTACTTTATTTTTAATACAATACATATTGTTAAATGCGTTGTTTATTCCAAGCGCGCTGTATCTTTTTATGAGCATGAGCGATGCTCAATTCACAAATGAATCACTCTTTTGAGTCGATTCTGTTCAAAGACTTCAAACAAGTTGGCAGATATGTCTAAATCGGTTCGCGAATCAGTTTGAATGATCTGTTCAGTTTCCTGCACGCACTGAATCACTGAAGCGCTTTCACACTCGACTCGGAGTCGTAACAGGAAGATTTAAGAACAACAAGAGCGTTGGATGAAGTGGCCGTGAATATAAAGTGAAGAAGACGAGTGATTGACAAGAAAGAAATTTTGAGAGCTACTGAGAGGATTCTCACTACCGGTAATTTAAACACCTCTGATTGGTTATTATTTTCAACAGAAATCCCTGTGATTAGCTACAATACTCAACGCTGCAAACTCATGTTGTGAATAGAAAAATTGGCAGCGCCGTTGACTTCACATGACATGAATATAACAACCAGATCGCTTTAATTTACTTACTTTTCTGGTTTATGAAACAATACAAATTATATGTAACACATAGTAATATAACTAGTATATTAATCCAGCATGCAATGAATAAAAATATATTAGTTGCATTGACATGACCAGGCAGCCACGGTATGTCAATGCAACTAATATACCCAATTGACACCCTGGCCTGACACACTGGCTACAAGTGTGTTGTGCTGCTCGGACCGATCCACTTTCAACAACATTTGAAATCAGAAATCACTTACTGAACCTTTTTATCCCAGTCATTAGTCCATTCTGCCTTCCATTTGCTTTACTCTTTGTACTTTTCTTATTAAATAAATAAATAAATAAGTAAGTGTGTGTGTGTGTGTGTGTGTGTGTGTGTGTGTGTGTGTGTGTGTGTGTGTGTGTGTGTGTGTGTGTGTGTGTGTGTGTGTGTGTCATCTACAGGTTGTCAATGGTCACTTTGTGCATTTCTTTGCACCAGCCAGTCTTCCACGAGTACCAAAGATGGTTGTTTTTGTGATAGACAACAGCTACTCTATGGTGGGAAATAAAATGAGTCAGGTGAGTTATGATGTCTGTTAAATGAGAAAATGCTGTTTTCAATAGATTGTCAGTACTTTGGACAGTTAATGTGTCTGTTTGTTTACGAAATGAGACCAAAGAGGCCCTTGTGACCATTCTGGGTGAACTCCCAGAGAATGACTACTTTGCGATCATCGTCTTTTCATCCTCCTTTGTTGTATGGCGGCCATATTTAAGTAAAGCAACAAAGGAAAATGTGCATGCAGCCCAGGAATATGTCAAAACAATTGAAGTTGTGGGTGGTAAGTATGAATATGAAATATAGAAACTGAAATTATCACTGAACAAATTATAAACTAGATTTATTTGGTGCAATCCATATAAAAACATTAAATAAAGCACAACAGTACAATGCACCGTGACTAGGGGGTTTTAGAGGGTTAAAAGCAGAAATTTAAGCTTCTATATGTTAAAGAACATTAATTCTTCATCTACAAATATGCTAAATGAATTGTAAAGCAGTGGGACTGTTCTAGACAGATTTATTCTAATATTTTGTCAAAAACACAGTACATGTATTCTGTGAATACGTAATTCATGTACATTCTCAACAGAGCTTTACTCATATTAAACCTGGATTATTGTTTTAATTTTGCTGTTCCATGTTATATTGACTGGGAATGTCAATATATGAATATATATAGAATTTCATATTTATTTAAATTGGTGAAAGAATCCCTAAAGTTGCCTATGCATTGAGAACAGCAAATCGCACTTAATATAGTTTACTTTACATTAAAGGTGTACTTCACCACAGACAAATGGGCTTTCAATAAAACTTGGCTACACCTATACAGAACAAAGGAGAAAAAATAAATAAATTGGTACTACCTGACTAGAGAAAACAAAGAAAAAAGGCTGTCGTCTTCCCTTTTGCCAAATAGGTAGGAAAACTTCAACACCCATAATGCAATGGGGATGTTGTCGTCCAAGGCCACTCCCACCAGTCCAGTCTGCTATGAATAAGCTTACCAGAGTCAAATAACGCCTTACTTTAGTAGGAAATATTTCTTGGCAAACTTTTAGTCATAATGGTGGTGTATTACAGTCATAACAACTTGTATTGTTCCCGGGCGCAAAAATAGAGTAAACGTTTAACAGAAGTGAGTTACTTTTGGTTTCCACTTTCCTGTGAAGGATCCAGCACGTTGTAGGCAGCGGCTAAAGCCTGCAAACTATCGTAAATGGAGAACTTCACAAAAGAAAATCTGAAAGCCCTGTATGTTTGTAGTCAATATTTAAAACTGGATGACCACGAACACATTGGTTGTGTCTGAAATTGTCCCCTATACCCTTAAATAGAGCACTATTTGAGGGAACAGCCTTGTGTAGTGGTGTCGGAAACCATAGTGGACACTATTGAGTGTACTCATTTAATCCCATAATGCACCATAATAACGAGTGTATGAGGGTATGAATTCCCACAGCTGAATCATCCATCCAATTTTCCAATTTTATTAAGGTATAAATTCCTTTTAATTAATTTTTAAATTGTTCAATTAAGGTTTATACACGCTAGTTTCGATGACAGAGTTCAAGATAAATCTTTTCATTACAACTGGAGTCGCTAGTTTGCTAAGCTTCCGGCACACTCTGTGTCCGAATTCACTAACTCGATTTTATTCACTCCTTCAAGTGAATTATATTAGTGGAGTAATGTAGGGAATAGGGAATGAGAGTATAGGTGGCGATTTCGAACACAGCTTTCATTTTAGGCCAAACAGAGGGGAAAAACTGAAAGAAACTGCCAATTCGCAATGCCCCGAAGCAAAATGTCATCGTGTACACACAAGAAAGCTGTTGACATATAGTTCCCTTTCGAGGGAACTCAACACTGCGTCGAGAATCGACACTTTGGGGACGCTCCCTTAGCGTGCGCCTCTGAAGTAAGAATGAAACTAATCCAATCCAAATTTTAATGTAACTGCTATACACACAGAAAATTGGACTGGGGGTCTTACATGCGCTTCATGTGGCACACTAGCACACACACGCAAAGGTCTTCCGCTCTCTCCCTTTCTGGCGTGCGCGCGCTACACGGTTTGGAGCACGAGCTCTTGCTCGCTCGCTCTTCCGGGGGATTTGAACTAATTTGCGGGCATCAGGGAGCCGCTATCAATATGCGGGAGACATCCCTATCTTTGATAGGCAGACGCGTGATAACAGCTTGACCGTGAGTGAAACCTAAGCGCTTGCGCACGCATGGGAGGGGCGGGTGACATTCATTTTCGGTTTACGTTTTCGGCTGTTTTTTTTATTTCGGCCCGAAACCGATAATGCCATTTTCGGCCGAACATTTTCGGCGGCCGAAATTTCGGTGCACCCCTAGCTTCAGGGCATCCGTATACTGAATTACTTCGACGACTGGCTCATATTGGCCCAGTCTCGAGAAATGGCAGTTCAACATCGAGATGTCGTCCTTGGCCACATTCAGAACCGGGGGTTGAGGCTCAGCACTAAGAAAAATGTGTTGGACCCAGCTCAGAAGACTACTCTTCTGGGCGTGGTATAGAATTCGGTTACGATGCGGGCACGTATGTCTCCCGCTCGTATCGAATCCATCCTGGCCATAGTGTCCGAGATAAAGCTAGGCCAGGCCATCACTGTAAAGCAATTTCAAAGACTGCTGGGCCTCATAACAGCGGCATCCAACATAATTCATTTGGGCCTGTTTCACATGAGGCCCCTTCAATGGTGGCTCAAAGCCAAGGGTTTTTTCCCCAAGGGGAATCCGTTCCGTATAATAAATGTTACGCGCAGATGCCTTCGTTCCCTATTAATATGGAAGAAACCTTGTTTCTTGTCCCAAGGGCTAGTGGTAGGGGCGTCATGTCGCTGGGAAACTGTTTCGACAGACGCTTCCCTCGCTGGCTGGGGCGCGGTCTTGGACGGCCGCTTTGCCAGGGGTCTGTGGCAGGACCATCATCATTCTTGGCATATAAATTGCCTAGAGATGTTGGCTGTGTTCAGGGCTCTGAGGAGCTTCCTCACAGACATCAAAGGTTACCACGTCTCAGTGGTAGCTTATCTAAACCGACAAAGGACACTCAGATCGCGCCCATTATCCAGATTGGCGTATCAGAGCATTTTATGGCCCCAAGGGAAAATATTATCTATAAGAGCAATATATGTCCCGGGGGTTCTGAATCAGGGAGCGGACATCCTGTCGAGGCAGGGGCTGAGGCCCGGGGAATGGAGACTCCATCCAGAGGTGGTGGAGTTCATATGGCAGAGGTTTGGACCAGTGGAAGTGGATCTGTTTGCGTCTCGAGGGACGTCCATCCCACTGTCCACTTTGGTTCTCCCTCACTCATCCAGCCCCGCTGGGGTTGGATGCCATGGTACAGGCCTGGCCGAGGCTTCGCCTGTACGCTTTTTCCCCCGATCGCTCTGCTCCCGGGAGTCCTGGAGAGGGTCCGTCAGGAGGGCATCAGTCTTCTTCTGATAGCCCTGTTTTGGCCAGCCCGAGTATGGTTTTCAGACTTAATTTCACTCCTGATAGCTCCGCCATGGCAGTTTCCTCTGAGGAGGGGTCTGTTGTCTCAGGCGGAGGGCACTATATTCCATCCTCATCCAGAGCTGTGGAGATTGTGGGTCTGGCCTCTGAGGGGGCTCAGTACCTAGATGCTGGTCTATCATCTGGGGTGGTCGAAACCATACTTATCTCTGGGGCTCCGTCTACTAGGAGATTATATGGCCTCAAGTGGAATATTTGTCTACTTGGTGTAGAGAACTTGAGTTAGACCCAGTTAACTGCCCAATGGCTTCAGTTCTGGAGTTTCTTCAAGATCGTTTCTCTGCGAATCTCTCCCCATCCACACGTAGGGTTTACGTGGCTGCCATTGCGGCGTTCCATGCACCACTAAATGTTGGGCCTTTAGGGAGGCACCAACTGGTCATACTATTTCTCCATGGTATTGGAGGATGAGACCGACAGTCAGGTCCAGGGTTCCTTCCTGGGACCTGGCGGTGGTTCTCGAAGGGCTGTCCCTGGCTCCCTTCGAATACCTCCAGTCGGCTTCGCCTAGGACCTCACGTTCAAGATAGCCTTTCTCTTAACTATTTCTTTAAAGAGACTGGGAGATCTCCAAGCCCTGGAATTGTCGCCAGCTTGCTTGGGGTGTGCCCCCGGCGGAGTTAAGGCCATCCTGCATCCGAGACCCAGCTATGTGCCTTAAGTGCAATTTATCATGGCTAGGTCCATGGTCCTGCAAGTATTCATCCTCCACCTCATGTGTCGGCAGAAAATGAGAGGTTCCTTGCTCTGCCAGTCAGAGTTCCGAGTATTACCTTGAGAGGTCCTCTTCTTGGAGGAGGTCGGACCTACTATAGTGTGTTTTGGATCACCTATTAGGGGCTCCCGGTTATACAAACCTTAAGTAGGCCTACAAGGTGCGGAATTTCCCTTCACCTTTGGCCGTTAGGGCTCATTCTACTAGAGGCATGGCGTCCTCTAGGGCCCTCCTTTCGGGAGTTCCCATCAAGGAGATCTGCGAGGCAGCCGGTTGGGCTACCCCACACACTTTTGTTAGGTTCTATAGTCTGCACCTCCCTAGTACGCTTGGCGCACACGTGCTCTCGTCCTAGCTGAGTGCCTGAATCAGTTTCACTCCGGGGCAGGCCTGTTTTTCAGCGCGTGGCCTAGTGGGCATTCGTTCCCCAAAGTGTTGATTCTCGACGCAGTGTTGAGTTCCCTCGAAAGGGAACGTCTCGGGTTATGACTATAACCCTTGTTCCCTGAGAAGGGAATGAGACACTGCGTCGTCCTGCCACGCCCCTCGAGGCCTTAGAGCGTCTTGCTTCATCGCGGAGCTGATGTGTGTGTGTGTCAGCGTCACTTTTATGCATCCGGTTATGCCGTCACATGTTACGTCACGACGCAACACCAATCAGGATTGGATTAGTTTCATTCTTACTTCAGAGGCGCACGCTAAGGGAGCGTCCCCAAAGTGTCGATTCTCGACGCAGTGTCTCGTTCCCTTCTCAGGGAACAAGGGTTATAGTCATAACCCGAGACGTTTTCCATTTTTATCATACTGCTGTTTAAAGCGTAGACAAAGTACAGAAATTTCAGTAATAAACCTACCCTTACAATAACCATTCTGGTAATAATCCTCTGTCGATCTGACTGTCCATGGACAGGGATACAAAATGCGGAAGTATAATCTACAGTTGTCATGAAAGCCCTGGAGCATTTTGCATCATCCAGCAGACTTTTACTGACAAATAAACATGAATTTCACTGTCCAGGTAATGAGGAGAGCAAGTGAACATTGTTCAGTTACTACCGACATTGTAACAATTCAAAGCAGATTGAAAATCAGCAAAGTTACTCTATAAGCATCGAAAATGTGTTAGTCATTATTTTAGACCTGTAAACGCAAACTTCAATTCCAGATTTAAAGTTATGACAAAATGAAAAATGCATCATATTTTAAAGATAAGATATATTCTGCACCCTTTCTACATCACTAATCAAATGTGTGACATGAGCACCTTTTGTTTTTGTCTCAGGCACAGAATTGCATGACGCTGTAATTCATGGTGTGGAGATGCTGTATGAAGAACAGCGTACCAGTACTTTCCCAGAGAATATGGTACTGATGATCATTTTGCTGACTGATGGGGAACCAAACCATTGTATGTATGCACATTCTGTAGCAACAACCATTTAATGTTTCCAGACTTAGAAAGGTCAAAAAAGCTGTGCTCAATAGCAGACTATAGATTAACTAATCAGTTATTTGTAGCTGTCATTTCTGTCGCCTGTTGTCGTCTGTTATGGTAAATTTTAATCATAAATTTAATTCATTTTTAGGGCCAAAAACGCTTCCTGAGATCCAAGAGAGCATTCGTAATGCAATTAATGGGAATATCACTCTGTTCAGTTTGGCCTTCGGTAACGATGCAAACTATGGATTTTTGGATACATTGAGCAAGCAGAACAATGGCCTAGTTCGCAGGATTTATGAGGACTCCGATGCTCCGCTTCAGCTACAGGTATCAAAACTGGGGTCTTTGCAAAATATTGATTCCTTTTAAATGATTGAAGTACGTTTGTTTGTTTTTTCCAGTTAACAGCTATCTTCATTCAAACAATCACTTTAAAAATCATAAAGTCCTAAAAACGTAAAGATAAATTTTCCACACCATAGCAATAGCCTACCTTCCGTTATGGAATATTTTAATATATTACCATTATTATTATTATTATTTTCTACCAAGGGATTTTATGAAGAAGTGTCAAGTCCTCTACTTTCAGAGGTGAATTTTCACTATCCGGAAAACACTGTTAACTCATTGACAAGAAGTCATTTTAAACACCTATTCAACGGCTCAGAGATCATGGTCGCTGGGCGACTTAATGACTTAAATGACATAAACAACTTTGCAATTGAAGTGTCCGCACAAGGGGTGAGTAAATAATCTATAGTTCCTGACATACATACACATAGTCCATAGTAATTGTAATTTGTATATAAATCTGTTTTAAATGTGGACATTGGTTGTTGGGTGTATGTGAGCCAAAAAAAGCATCTCCTTGTAAGTGTGAAAAAAATTAAAATGTCTTTCTGATGCAAATCATTTTAAATGACAAGTTCGGTATTTTACACTTAAAGCCCTGTTTTAAGATCGTTTCTGATGAAATAGAACGGTTAAGATTGAAATTTGGACAAATGCTGCTGTCCCGAGAATTTTCGGTTTCTGTGTTAGCATCCCCCCCACCTCCACAATGGTTTCATAGGTGCACTGGAACAATATCATTCATAAAACGCATTAAACTTTAGTTTACAATGACGTGAAACTCACCGAGTGGTCTGGGGTGTTCACTGATATGCTCACACAAAAATCGCTGCAAAAGATGCTTTCCAACAGGTGTTTTACCATTCGTTGTAAAACTGTGGACCTATTTTTCCAAACGCCTCACAACCGGACATTCTTCCGTTGAGAGCTTGAATAATAGACACTCCAGCCCAGTTGGTGGCGATAATGCAGCTTTGCCAATGTTTGGATAGCGTAGCCTACGATACCGCGACTGCATGACTACAGAAAGAATGCAAACAACCCCATTTCCGTTTCCGGTGACGGAGTAATACCGTACCTCACAGAACATCCAATACAAGTCAATGGAGTTGGACAAAAACTACGATAAAACCTGTTGGAAAGCATCTTTTGCAGCGATTTTTGTGTGAGCATATCAGTGAACACCCTAGACCACTCGGTGAGTTTCACGTCTTTGTAAACTAAAGTTTAATGCGTTTTATGAATGATTCTTCCAGTGCCCCTATGAAACCATTGTGGAGGTGGGGGGGTGCTAACACAGAAACCGAAAATTCTCGGTACAGCAGCATGTGTCCAAATTTCAATCTTAACCGTTCTATTTCATCAGAAACAATCTTAAAACAGGGCTTTAAGTGTAAAATACCGAACTTGTCCTTTAAGGGGCACACTCCCCTTGTCAGTCATTGGTTGGAGATAGACAGATAGCTCTGCCACAAACTCACTCCATTGGTTGAGCTACTGTTGCTATGTCAGGCTTATTAAAGTTGCTGCTGCATATTAAGCTGGAGAGGAGCAATTACTTTAACAATTGGATTATATTATAATTAATATTGATTATCACATTCACAGTGAACTTACATCATTATCAGTGGTGAGCTTGTTTGGAGGACTAATCCTGCTTTGTTTGTTTTGCAACAGTTTGAAAATAATTTTGAGTTGAAAGGTCAGACAAATGCTCAGAAGTGGGAAACCATATTTCCTGATGAAGAGTATATTTTTGGGGACTTCATTGAGCGTCTCTGGGCGTATCTAACCATCCAGGAGCTCCTGGATAAGAAGTCAGTTCCTAACCTAAAACTCTCAAAGATCAACAAGTCTTCTTACATAGTTAACCTAATGTGAAAATGACTAGTATAAATGTAATTTGTCTTAATTGTTTTTACTGATTTTAATTGGATCTTACTTTATTCATAATCTTTTAACCTAAAGATTTGAATCAAGTCCAATTATAATACAAAAATATTTTCTGACAGAGACAAAGGTACACCAGAGGAGAAAGGAAATACCACTGCTGAAGCTTTAAGCCTTTCACTAAAGTACAACTTTGTTACGCCGCTTACCTCCATGGTCGTCACTAAACCTGAAGATGAGACCGAAAACGACATGTTCATTGCCGACAAGCTGACTGAAGGTATGACTAAACTGTCAAATAGCAAACAGAAGTTTGCAAAAACTGTGGAAATGACACATAAATCTCTGAGGAGAAGCCCATGCATTTAAAAACAGAGTTCCAGTGTTCTCGATGATTTTGTTAAAGTTTATTCAGTTTTATGACACTAACTCTTTTCTCAACACTCATCCACAGAGGAACGAGGAAAACTTGACAGATATGGTGGTAAGCCATTACACTAGCACTTATTAATCTGGTTAAGTCTGACATCACTATCACAGTTTCCGCTCCTTCATAGTCCAAAAGCAAACAACAAATGTTCTCAAATACAATCACAATGTGCTGAGCAACTTAAAAATCATGATAATCCTATCCGTTATCTCCATAGCGAAATCTAGTTGGCCAGGGAGTGATTAATTGTTTATGAATCGTTTAAATACTGATGTCCGGGACGCCATGAGCATGGAGACATGTTTTAAAGCTTTCTTTTATATTTGACATTATTTAAAACCAAGTTAACTATTTTGGTGCATTTATTTTATCTTATTTGCAGGTTCCATACCGGCCAGCTACTCATATGGCAGCTACGCATCTACGCCTACATATTATGGTAAATGTTAAAACCATGCACTGGCCATGTGAAAGGTAAAGGTTCATAAGTCACATCAGCAGTGTTATTCTTACAATTTGTCAATGTAATAGTTGATGGAGATCCACACTTCATCATTGAGCTGCCAGAAAAGAATGATGCTCTGTGCTTCAACATTGATGATGAACCTGGTACCATCTTCAACCTGGTTAGAGACCCGCTTACAGGTAAAAACAACTTGCTATTTTAGCAGAAAAGTACATTAACATTCCTCAGAAATAGCTGTATAGAACACAGTTCTTATATCATAAACGTGGTTCCGCCTCCTGGCATTATTGATTCATATTAAATCTAATAGGTTTAAACTATTCAACATGTTTATTTGAATTGTGGCTCTCCCAGGCTGTCAAGTGCAGCTTTCCAAGCTCCGTTCTTCAGCAAAATGGTAACAACAAAAACTCCAACATAACAGTTTTCTGTTAGAAACATGACAGAAATCTCACTAACAAGTCTTTCCCTTTACTCAAATCACATAACACTTCATTGCTTTATTTACTGCCCTAATGCAGTCCCATGCAAAGCATACTGGGACTGATTCATGTAGTTTTTTTTTGCATTGACTGGTTTCGCACCGTTGAAGAAACCTAAGAAGTAGTGTTAAAAACCTCCCTACTAGATTGAGCTGCGTAGAACGCACTATGAACTCGGACCAATAATAGACAGCACAGCAAGTTCAGAGCAGGTTTAGGCCCTGTCCCAAATGGCACACTTTATACACACTTGTGGACTTACAATGGCCGATCTCGATCAGGCGACAAAGTTACAACACAGAGCTAGGAGATCAAGTGAGGAAAAAGTTTGCATTCCCCATAGTATTTATAGAGGGAATGCATTAACGTCACCTTCCCGCCGGAACACGTCCCCCTCAGCCGGACTGAGTGGCAGAAGAGCAGCTGCGTGACTGGATTTAATAGGGGAAACTGCGAAAACGCGAGTAAAACAAACGATTATCAGTTTAAACTAAAGATTGGACTCAATATAGTGTTCCTTACAACTTACTAAAGATCCAGTGATCCATGGATATTGACATTCAGCCAGGAATCGTGTTTCCTGACATTTATATGTGCCTGATTTCGACACCGGGTAAATACATACAGCAAATTTGCCTGTGAACGCTTTATATAAATACAATATAGGCAGGTCTAAATCCAGGTGATCACTTATATCAATGTTATATATATCATCATATCGTCTAGACTTAAAACTTGTATAGTTTTTTGT
This sequence comes from Gila orcuttii, assembly GCA_026230005.1. Taxonomy (NCBI): domain Eukaryota; kingdom Metazoa; phylum Chordata; class Actinopteri; order Cypriniformes; family Leuciscidae; genus Gila; species Gila orcuttii. The sequence continues at coordinate 8,678,982 of JAPDVR010000022.1, read as the reverse complement.
CAGTGTTTATTTAAAAATGTCAAATTATACAGAATATACAGTAGTAAATATTTGATTGATGAGTTGTCACTGCAATATATAACAATACAATATATAGAGAATGATTTTACCACTAAATTCAGCATATTGACACAAAAATGATAACTGCAAATCCACCTTTCACTGCCTGGAGTCCAGTTGTTTCTATGAATTGCAGCGATCTATTTGCTTCTCTGTTCTGTTGCTTTCGGTAGTCTGTAAAAATATACCTCATATTTCTTGTCAAATCTAGTTGTACAGTCAGTCTCAAAGCTCTTTCCCGTTTTAGACGCGTTTTGTGTGTTTTTCCGCAGCATTCACGCTGAAAACCAATGCTGCCGCTCAGTCTTTTTGCCATTTAGTGGGCGTAACCGCAGTCACTCCGGCCAACGGTGACGTCACGTGCATACCCTCTATAACACTGCTGCGAGATCAAGCGAGATAGATATCTAATGTCTATATTAATGTGATGACAAAAAATATTCTTTGTTTATCCTTCAAAGATTGTCCCCATTTGTAAAACTAAAAGTTGTTGGCAAACACTTGGTGGCAAACAAACACTTTTATTTAAAAATAAAAAAGACATGAAATTACCACTATAGCCAGTAGATGGCGGCAGAGGAGCACTTATTGGCTTATTAGCAAGGGGGTAATCCATCAGCCGGAAGTTGAAGCCTCGCGGGAGCCGCCATTGTAGCAGAACTTCACCTGCTGTTAGCATTCCATTGACTCCCATTCATTTTGGCGTCACTTTGACAGCGAATAACTTTACATCTGAGGCGTCCAAAGACTTCATTTGTCCATTATTTATTTCTCAATAAACACGACAATGTATAAAAGGCTCCATTACTTTGTATCTTACGTTATGGCCGGGTAGAAGCCGTTTTTGTTAAAAACAGGCTAACGATTGCGTCATAACCACGCGACTTTATGTCGCACAATAGAGACATTACCGTATAGACAGGAGGAGAAGCTCGCAGGCAATCGGGGGGACGTCCCGTCAAGGGAGAAGCCCATAGATAATGAGTCCATAAAAGCAACGGGACAAAATATTTCAACAACGTTTTGGGGGAATTGGAAATAATTCGGTATGTGGCAAGTGAATACATATGAACTGATTAACATTGGCAATTTTCATGCACAGCTACTAGAAGATATACGTCTGTCAGACAGGTTGCTCACGTCATTAAGCTTAGTTTGAGTCGGTTTGAGTCTGCGCGTCAGGAACGGAAGTGCTCAAAGATCGCTAAAAATGGGCTTCAACTGTCTCAACTGAGTTCCAATGAGATGGCTCTGTCCACTTCTTATACTGTCTATGCTTATTAGCCATTTCAAGAAAAGCTGAAAAAGCAGACGACAGTCAACGGTGTTTAACATATTTAAATCAAAAACAACTTTTTCTATTTTTCCATCACCACTAGGCTAGGGCGAACAAAGTGCACAATTTTTATTTTAAAATCTGTATTATCTGACGTTATACGATAATCAGGGGCTTGAGCTCCCCAAAGTAGCTACACACCAATGACAGAATACAAGAGGACAATACGTCTGTGGTTATCTTCTGAGCTCAGTTCAATGATTTAGTATTTTTAATTTGTTTCTTTGGTGCTCCACAGGTATTTTGGTAAATGGCCAAACCATTGGCGATAAGAAGGTAATCCCTGGGGAAAAAGTAAACACCTATTTTGGTCGCTTTGGAATCGTTCATGAGAAGTTTGGTATCAGATTGACAGTGAGCACAAAAGAGATCTCAGTGTCTGATGAGAGAAAACAAGCAAAATTCTTCTGGACTGAGACTGCCACGGTTAAAGGGCCAAAGTAAGAGGCAGGACCTCGGGTGCTTCTCAATCGGAAGGCTGCATATCTCGGCTGCCACGTCATCAAGCTCCGTCAAAGGCTGTCTCAAATTGAAATATTCTTAGAAGGCAGCCTTCAGTTTCGCTTCCTTCATTCAGTTAATTTTCACGTCTTTAAATCCCCCACAATCATTTGCACACATTCCAATTCTTGAAAAAGAAGTGATGGAAAACGATTCAGCACTTCATTTATACAGTATACTGTATTTGTCTTACATTCCATAATGAACTTAGACAAGGTTCATTTTGAAATGTAAGACAAATACAGTATTATGTTTTCGGAGATGAAGGCATACATGTTATCTTTTGTTTTGGTTTAAATTAATCACTTAATACTAAACTGAAAGACCACAGATGGCTGTCATTCACTGTATTACATTAATATTAAGATTTTTAAATTAAAGTATTTTTAAATGTATTTTGTGCCATGACAGTTGGGGCAGGAACATGTGTGACGTAGCCCTGCGCACTTAAAGGTGCAGTGTGTGATTTTTAGCGGCATCTAGTGGTGAGTTTACAAATTGCAACCAACAAAAGTTACAGTGGCCGACAGGAAAATCTCATCGTCTGAGACAGCAGAGAGTAGCCAGTTCAGCAATGAGGTTTCTTTACAAGGATAAATTAAGAAATTATGTTTACTTAATTATTCAGTAAAACTATATGTTATTGCGAATATTATTGTTACTTGTTCATCATTATGTCTGTTTTATTCGCTAAACTAAACTTGCTTCCTTGCACAAAGAGCAACATAGTAACGAAACGCGTTTGTTCGTTTAGGGCCACTGTAGAAACATGTCGGCGCATTTCAATGTAAGGGGATCCGCCGCCGCGGTGTGTGTAGATTAGGGGTGGGAATCTCTAGGCACCTCACGATTCGATTCGATTACGATTCAGAGGGCTGCGAATCTATGGGATTAATATCCTGCCATGATTCAAAACTGAAAATAAAGTTCTGAAAGTTTGAAACTAAGTGTTCGAAAACTCAAAATCTTACAAAAAAAAGTTTTGCAAGATCGAAAAATAAGATTTGCAAGCTTGCAAAATGTAAAAGAATTAAAAATATCTCTGCAAACATTATGTTGTTTTTGAGATTTCCTTCTTCAGAACTGCAACATTTTTTTACGATGTTGCGCAAACAATTTTTCAGAGTTTCACATTTGTCAGTGTTCTCCCACTGTATTAGTTTGTTTTCCAGGTTTGAAACCTTGTAAATGGTGATCTGAAAACTGGTGTGCGAATGTGTGAAAAAAAGTTTTGAAACTCTGAAAACAGAGTTTTGCAGGCTTGCAAAGGGGTAAAAAAATTAAATCTCTGCAAACATAATTTTGTTTTTGAGTTTTCCTTCTTCAGAAGTGCAACACTCTTTTTTACGGTGTTGTGCAATCATTTTTTCAGAGTTTTGAATTTGTCACTGTTTTCCCAGTGTATAGTTTGTTTTCCAGATTTGAAACCTTGTAAATGGTGATCTGAAAACTGGTGTGCGAATAGGTGAAAAAAAGTTTTGAAACTCTGAAAACTGAGGTTCGAAAGGGCGAAACTTATTACATTACATTACATGTGCACTCCTATTGCAGACAATTTTTTCAGAGCTGAGTTTACAACACCCAGTTTGCGGAGATACGCCCACACAGTTGCGAGCTTGCGACTCACGAGATTTGTGGCAGCTTTGTCACGCAGTTCTGCTGTACTTGAAAATCAGACTGAGCGAAAATGAAGCTTCGCAACCTCGCAACTTAAAAAAAAGCCTGGAGGGAGGGCCTTCTGCTCTTGGCCAATGCTTTGCTGTCTGCTGACGTACAGTCCAATCACAAGTCGTATTTACTGGAAAGGTGGGATTGACCGACTGCTCCGCCAATGACGAAAGCGTATGGAATGAATATAATATATTCATGCATTCTAGAAACGGAGCAATGAATGCACGCGTTTCACCTGATCAAAAATTGCACATCTTGTTGCATGCACAAGTTCTGAGCTACATTAATACAAAATCGAGGTTTTGTATTAACAACTACATGGCTCTAGTTGTACAAAATGCTGCACATTCATGTGATTCTGGATTTTGCGCACACATTGAATTGTATTAGTTTAAATGTAGTGACGCACATTTATGAATTTGTCAAATAGATGTGTAGTTGTGCCCAAATTAATAATTAGCACCAGGCCTATTCATTTGTAGTTGTTTGTGTGTGGGTTGTGAAATGCTTAAAACCCGCGAAAAGAAAGTCTCAAAATCCAAATGAATCAAATGAGATTGACTCAGAAAAGACGTCAATGAATGCACGCGTGTCACCTGATCCACACATGCACATCTTCTGTGTTGGATGCGCAAATTATGAAACACTAATACAAAAGAAAACATTTGTATTCACAAAAATGTCTCTATTTGTACAAATTGCAAATCTTGTGTGATGTCCTACTCCTAAACTGCCGAGATAATCACACAAGCGTGCTAGACCTCCACTAATGACACGTCCGATACGCAAACGAATGACTCATTTTAACTCTTCACTTTAATGAATAGTTGAAACAACTGACATGTCCAACACTGAACTCACGAGACCTCTGAATCGGTGTATAAAAAATCGGTAACACTTATAGATTAGTTAACATTTACTATCAACAAACTGCACTTCATTGTTAATATTAATGTAAATATTTAGAGAGTCTGTATAGGCCCACTATATGTGTTGTAGCCATTAAATAAGCGCATTTAGTTTCATTTTTGTTAAAATATTATAATGTTATTTTTTTCACATCTATGCTGATTATGAAAATTGAACAGCATGTGTAAGATGGATGCGCAATATATCGGAAGAAATGATGGGTCAGACATGATTTTGACCACTAAATTAAGTTTTGTTTTGTAGAAAGCCTTTCTTTAAAGTGAATTTCGTTTGGTATAAATTGTATCTTAATTTTAATCATTTTTTCATCAACCAATTGGATATATAATAAATAAGAAGCAAAAAGCTGACAATATGATCATGGAGGCACGGGCGCGATTGCATTGCACATGAGCTGGAGCATCTCATTATAAATTTTGCTCATTTAAATACTAGTGTGTGTGTGTTTGTGTGTGTGTGTGTGTGTGTATAGACATATACAGTGTTGGGCAAGTTACTTTTAAAAAGTAATTAGTTACAGTTACTAGTTACTTCTTCCAAAAAGTAACTAAATTAGTAACTCAGTTACAAATTTTAAAAGTAACTAGTTACTTATGAAAGTAACTATTGCGTTACTTTCAAGTAAAATTAAATTTTAAATGCTCAAATGTGACCCCACCTCTACCCCTCTTTAACGGAACTTAAAATACATGTGCATGTTCAATTATTTATGATAAATTTGAATATTATAATGAAATGGACACTTAATACAATACATTATTAACAGAAACATGAAACATTGTACACGCATCTAAAAAAAAATGTTGCTGTGGGACAAAGTGAGACTAGCCTCCAATCAAACGCCATGTATGTAGATATTATGTTTATATAGTGGATCAATGCAAATAACACAATAGATGTTTTGGAAATTTTGATATTTATTGCCCCTCAACAGGCCACAACTGGGCAAAATTAAATTAAGCTTGTTAAGCTCGTCGCCATACCTGTCTCTCGTTGACTGACTGGCTTGTGTTGTTCCTTGTGTGTCCTGTCCTGCCCGACTATGCGTTATGATGGGTCGTTCGCAATTCATGAGCGTTAGCCGTTAGTGATGATGGGGCGTTAGTGATGATGGATCGACTCGTTCGCGAATGAGCTTTTGATGGGTCGTTCGCGATTCGCGAATGAGCCGACTCTAAGAGCCGGCTCTTTTAGGTGAACGTTGGGAGCTGGCTCGCATATCTGAAGAACCGACTCTATTTTTTTACAAATTTAGCCTATAGAAATTAAATAATTATGTAATACAAATTGAAATATTATAGTCAAAGTCATTTAAAGAGCCGTTTGTGAGCCAAAAGAGCCGGCTCTTTTCAGTGAGCTGAGTCAAAAGAGCCGAATGCCCATCACTACTATACGTGCTTTCGAACACCCGCCCAACTCTACCTCTGATTGGCTTACAATGACATTTTACTCTACCTTATAGCCAATCGTCAGCATTTATGCGCTTGTCTCGTGCTCTGCCCACTAACCAAGGAAGAACAGTAAAAAAAGTATTTGCCTCTCGCTCAGAGATCTAGTTGGTCTGATGAAAAAAAAAAACAGCTTCATCAGTTATAGTAACGCGCCGCATTTTTTGGCAGTAACGGTAACGGCGTTATTAAGATGAGAAGAGTAATCAATTAGATTACTCGTTACTGGAAAAAGTAATAACGCCGTTATTCCCATCACTGGACATATATATATATATATATATATATATATATATATATATATATATATATAATTGCGCAGCTCCCCCTGTCAATGATCTGACACCCCCTCAGCACCTGCGTTAAAAATGATCTGGCGCCGCCCCTGAAAAGGCCTGTTGAAAGGCCTTTGGTTGTGGGTAATAAAACATTTCTGCAACATTAATCAAGTTCATTGATAATTGTGCTTGCACGTGTTAATCATTTTGATACTCTATTTTGATACAGCACTTTGGCCAACAGCTGTTTTTTTTTAAATGTGCTCTATAAATAAATATGACTGACTATATTCATTCCATACGCTTTCGTCATTGGCGGAGCAGTCGGTCAATCCCACCTTTCCAGTAAATACGACTTGTGATTGGACTGTACGTCAGCAGACAGCAAAGGCCTCCCTCCAGGCTTTTTTTTAAGTTGCGAGGTTGCGAAGCTTCATTTTCGCTCAGTCTGATTTTCAAGTACAGCAGAACTGCGTGACAAAGCTGCCACAAATCTCGTGAGTCGCAAGCTCGCAACTGTGTGGGCGTATCTCCGCAAACTGGGTGTTGTAAACTCAGCTCTGAAAAAATAGTCTGCAATAGGAGTGCACATGTAATGTAATGTAATAAGTTTCGCCCTTTCGAACCTCAGTTTTCAGAGTTTCAAAACTTTTTTTCACCTATTCGCACACCAGTTTTCAGATCACCATTTACAAGGTTTCAAATCTGGAAAACAAACTATACACTGGGAAAACAGTGACAAATTCAAAACTCTGAAAAAATGATTGCACAACACCGTAAAAAAGAGTGTTGCACTTCTGAAGAAGGAAAACTCAAAAACAAAATTATGTTTGCAGAGATTTAATTTTTTTACCCCTTTGCAAGCCTGCAAAACTCTGTTTTCAGAGTTTCAAAACTTTTTTTCACACATTCGCACACCAGTTTTCAGATCACCATTTACAAGGTTTCAAACCTGGAAAACAAACTAATACAGTGGGAGAACACTGACAAATGTGAAACTCTGAAAAATTGTTTGCGCAACATCGTAAAAAAAATGTTGCAGTTCTGAAGAAGGAAATCTCAAAAACAACATAATGTTTGCAGAGATATTTTTTATTTTTTTACATTTTGCAAGCTTGCAAATCTTATTTTTCGATCTTGCAAAACTTTTTTTTGTAAGATTTTGAGTTTTCGAACACTTAGTTTCAAACTTTCAGAACTTTATTTTCAGTTTTGAATCATGGCAGGATATTAATCCCATACGAATCGATGCTAAAGCGATTATCGATTATCTGAATCTTTTTGTGTGTGTGTGTGAATATAAATACTTTCCTTTAAAAGTACAAAGTAATGACCCATAAAGAATTAACGTACAATATATTTTATTAACATTGCAAAGAACCAACAGGAAAATAAATTGTGCCTGAACTAGCAGCATAGTGAGCATACTTGTAGTAAATTAATAATATAACAACAACAGGTGTTCTGACGATTCATGCTATCCATCGAGATGTGCTACTTACTGGTTATGCGCATGTGCAGACTCATTTTTCTTCTGCTTACCACGCCCATAAATCTATGCATCCTTGCTGTGGAGACTTGTAGGAAACTTTGACAGGTCAAAGATGAATATTTGATGATAATTTTTACTTTTCACACCGTTTTAAAAATAAAAACAGTACAGTATACTGTACTCTTAACTTCGAATTTTATTATAATTGTATTTCATATAATAATGTCATTTTTACTTTTTTTTTTACATTTTTACTATATCAAATGTGATAATTGCTAGTTCATTTAAAATATCAAAATATGCTCCCCATTCACTTACCCTGATTTAAATGAAATAACAATGTCATAATATTGTGAGATTTACACCATTATGGAAACAATAGAGAATGAATCAACATTCTCTGTGATCGATTGGCGCTTGGGTAGCATTTTTCGACAAGGCAGCACAAATCGTCAGAACACCGGTACAGCTGAGTGTTTTTCCTCCTCTGGGTGGAAACATGTCATATGGCTTCTCATATTTGTCGTGTTTCCGAAATATTTTAGTTTTATTCTACAAAGCTTACAACTAGTGTGGCTCTTGTCCAGCTCCTTCCCCCCTTCAACTTCATAGAAGCCAAAATATTTCCACCCGTCAGCTTTTAACGAGGAGGGTGTTTGGATTTCGCGCTCAGCCATCGCGTCTCTGTTATGTGCACACGCCACAGTCACAGACGGTCCGGGCACTGCACTTCCGCGCTTCAGAGTTCCGTCTTTTGCGTTCCATCAATATTACGTTATTATATACTGTATATATCAAAAAAAATAATAATTTTTTTTGAAAATCGATTTTTGACATTTGTGAATCGATTCTGAATCGTCCACGTCCGCATCGCGATGCATCTAATAATCGATTTTTTCCCCCACCACTAAAATGTAGATATAAACTGCTCATTCTAAGGTAATACAAATATAACGGTTTATTATAAACCAGTCTTTATACACCACTGAAAACAAAGTTATGGATCTTATATTGCATTTCTGTCAATAGATCCTCAGAAATATTACACATTGCACCTTTAATAGACCAACTCATTCCGGCGTTTAATGCTGAGGAGTCTAGCCTACAAGCCTCACTTCTACAAGCCTGGACTAGGAAGGACACAGCCTCACTATGATACAGCCTTTCGTCTTGAGAAGCACACATCATCTTTTCACTTCATTCATGTCAGGTCATTGTGAGCTAACTAAAATGTGTACTCTTCAAAAGGAGTTGGAAAAAGACTAAACCTCCTCACAGAACTTTGTCCTTCTTTCTCCAGCATGGATCTGCAGGTGATCAAAGAGCGTAGTTTAACAGTGACTCTGAGGAACTCAGTCAAGTTTCTTATTATCCTGCACAAAGTCTGGCAGAAACATCCGTATCATCAAGACTATCTCGGGTTCTACACTCTGGACAGTCACCTCTTTTCAAGCAATGTCCATGGCCTGCTTGGTAAAGAACTTACTACAATATACAGTATATGTCATATTAAAAGAATTTTCCAGGTACTGTACAAGTAAAGCTCAATCAACAGCATTTGTGGAGTAATGTTGATTAGAAGGAAGGAAGGAAGTAAGGAAGGGCACTTTGAGGCAATTTTGTGTTTTAAATCAGAAAAATAGGCTTATAAAAACTCTTACTGTTTCTTCTGTTATTATTTGATTTGTAAAGTTGTTTAAATCATAATTTTCAGTCGTTTAGGGATTATGGTGTTTCATTGTCATGGCAACAAAACTGTAAAATTGGATATGACTTTGCACAGAAAAGATTAATAATCAATTTTTATCACACCAAAAATCATGATAATGTAGGCCTACATATTTCTACATTATGTGGCTATACTGTTGAAACAGTGAATATTTTTTAACATTGGCCCAAAACAAGGATGGACAAAAGGAAAGTCAATTTCTGTGGTAATCAACATTAGCCTATTCCACAAATGCTGTCAACTTAGCTTCACTTCTACTGAGTGCGAAACATTCCTTTTGTAGTGCATTATCAAGCAACACTCTGAACTGCGTCCACGGCTCTTTAGGTCAGTTCTACCATGGATTGGAGTTTGAAGTGAGTGAACCGTTTCCAGGAAAGGATCCAAAGAAACCAGATGCCATCATGTTTGTTAAGGGACAAGAGCTGGTAGTTACCAGGTGAATTTAAGACACTGTGCAGTTTACCCTTTCATTAAACATGGAGGGGTCGATTAACATTGCACTGCATTATTCTGTGTCAACAGGGGTTGGCAGAGAGATTTCAGACAAGATGTGAAGAACGGAGAGCAAGTGCCATGTTGGTTCGTTCACAATAACGGCACCGGACTGTTGGATGGAGGTCACACAGACTATATCGTCTCTGGCCTCTTCAAGACAATCTAGCAATGAGCCATTAAAGCCACAAAAATCAATGATTGACAACCGTTATCAAACAGATGATAAGAGAAATTATCAAAATGATCAGGCCATCAGCCTTTAAATGTAATTTGACCAGATCATTTGAACTTGGAAATATTGTTGTCAAAATACTAGTTGTTGTCAAAATATAGGCTGGATTTTACAATGTATATCAATAACGAAATATTTGGAATACTAATTTTCGATACACTTTCTCGCGCTCTCTTCTCTCCGTCAGCGAGTTGACAAACACCACAGCGTGTTTATTTTAAAGAACAGATTAGACGATTTTCAATCAGCTTTTTATTGTTTCGATGTCAGTACTAAATTAACAAGACATTCTCTTTCTTCGTGTTACCTGCACCTAGATCTCCCCATTTACCTGTCAGCAAAAAGTCCCCCAGATGAAGCAAAACTTGTCGTTTAAATAAGTATAGAGTCAGCTGTGCTGCATGTTTCAGTGTGAAGCATGGCACTGTGTTCAGTGCACATGTGATCCAGTGTTTTCAGCTCAGTAAATGCAACAAAATCAGTCTCTGCGTGTGCTGTGAGTTTAACAAGAATTTGGGATACACTTTATTTTCACTTTCGCATTTTTCCAATATTTTGCACTAGTTTGTATTGTATCAAAGTTAGAAATTCCAGTATCATGACAACACTAGTTGGAACTTATAACCATGAGATCACGGACATACATTTAAATATATATCTATAAAAATGAAATATACATATAAATTAAGACTGAAATGTAAACACATGTGACATTTAACATACATTAAAGTGGCTTAACGAAACAAATTCTGAACTGCTGAAATGAGTCGTTATCAATTACAGTCTCACTTCCTGTTACATATCTATGTAGGTTTGTAACAAATTTGCAAAATGCCTGTAGTCTTCATTGGCTGCCCACGAACAACGTCTACTTGACCCTTAAACTAGTTGCAGCTGAGACTGGAAAGGTTTGGTTCATGTTGTCGAGATGATGCTGTTTTCAGTGCTGCGAATCCATTTTGAGGCGCTTCAAAAGGATGAGGACTCGACACAGTAACACAGTAAAACCGACACCATTATTACTGTTCATATCACTGTGTAACAAGTGCTGAGGAAGATCCAGAGCTGAATTTCAGATATGTAATAGGTGCTTTGTTCGACCAATCACAACAGACTGGGCCATCTGACCAATCAGAGCAGAGGAAGCTCTCAGAAAGGAGGGGTTTAAAGATACTGAATCTTCCAACAAATCATTTTCTGAAATGAGGTGATGTGCAATGTAAATGATGAAAATATTAAAGTGTTTATTGACCTTGGATGCATGTAAACCTATTGTAGGAGACTCCAAAACAAAATTAGGAACCTTTAAAATAGCTTGAAAGGGGTCCTTTAAAATCACTCTCTACTGGATACTTTTGTAATTTCTTTAAAATACTGGATTAATATCCTTAGAGATGCACCAATATAAAAATAATCTGGTTTATACTAGTAATAATTATTATGTTGTGGCTGATATTAAAATTCTATATTCTAAATAAATTCAAAATAAAACACTACCAACTAAAATCAATGGTGCAAGTAAAATGTGAGAAATATTTTGTATTGCTGGTTCTATCCCAGGTTAACCATCCTTACAATTACTTTTAATAGTAATAATACATTCGGCTAATTTTGTATGCTGACTCTGGTTGACAGATTTTTCTAGGGAGGATACTCTACATTAAAACTGAAAGCTAAAGCAGCGCTTAATGGCAACATGAAATAAAATACCCCTTGAAAAGCACAAATAAACTAAATACCTGACAGTCACATACCGAGAACTGTCATTACAGTTCGCACACACTGTGAATGAAGAGAACACCAACCTGGCCACTAAATCTAAAATGATGACTACACTGTGGCAAACAATCCAAAGGAAACTAGGTCTGAATGATTTATACGAATCACTTTTTTTCAGAAACGTCAGATCTCATCCAGTAAACATTTTCTTGGCCAAATTAATGAGCAGATGTTCATGTTAGAGAGTGCTTGAACTGTCTGTCGTCAATGGAGCAAATCATTCTCTCAACCACATCTGGTTTACAAGCGTGTTAAATCACTGGCTCCCTGTGCTTATATTGACCACAGCTTCTCATTAGATAGTCATAACACTATACACAGACTATGAGTTTAGTCATTTTAAACATTAGTCTTTAGTTGCTTAGTCTTTATTAGTTGAATGTCAAATGTTCCATGTCCATTAATATGAACTCAAAAATCTGTGCAAGTAGTAATCATGACAAAATAAATAAGAAACTTCCTGAGACCCAGAGTAAAAGTATTTTTTCATGTAATTACGTTGTTTAGACTGAGCATAAGAAACAAATGGGGAAAATAAAACATTTTTGGAAGAAAAAAAAAATATTCATTTGTTATGCTATGTCCAAATGTAGTGGACACCCGGACTCGGTTGTTAAAAAAAAAGGGAAAAAAAAGAATTAAATGACATGTAGCTATAGGCAAAAACAATGGGATCTTTTTTCATTCACCAATCAATTTTAAGGTTTCAGATTTTTTATGATTTTTTTTAAACCAAACTTTGTTTAAAGATGATTCTCGTCTATGTTATGAAAGATACAACAGAATGAATTGATATACCATTTTACTTTATGCAATATGTGGGTAAAATGGCCATAAATGGGAAGTCCCTTTCAATACAATGTATCTAATTTGCATGTGGGGCAACATGTAATGAAAATAGAAGTGCAATAATGGGAGTCATAATTGGCAGCATTTTCATATCTAATATTTCATAGGAATATTAATATATAATTTTTTCCCCTATTCACTGTGACTTGTGTCTCCCAAAATGCCTGATAAACATGATTCAAGTCCTGTTGGACAGTGGACATGACGAAATCAATGCCCTGTTTTGTAAAAGAAAGTCATATTCTGATTGGAAACCCCATAACATTTTTATGAGATGTTGATTTATTAAAATTAGTCTGATTTAAATGATAATTACAAACAAAATATTATCATATTTCCATAAGAGTGGTAAATTTGATCACTAAATTAATGTCAGTCATTTTTTAAGACCAAACATTTGGTATCTCTAAAAAAAAAAAAAACCGAAAGTGCTCGTTTCAGGACATCCAGAATTAAAACAGTGACATACATGTTATCAGAGAAATTCACTAAAATATAATGTCCACTACAGTGGACTTAAGTCTATTAATGAGTCCAGGGAGGATAAAGTGACATTAGAGTGACATTTTAAGAAAACTAACGTTACAATGATCGAGGATGTATGTTATACAACTGGCACATGGAAATGTTGACCTTGTGTGTCAAAAATTTAAATATCATTCATTTATAGATAAATAATAATATTGCCACTTACCTTCTCTTGGTGAAATGGGAATGGGTGGTCTTTTTCCACACATCTCGAAAAAACTTGGGAACCAACGCCAACCAATTTTGAAAACGAGCGGGGCTAACTTAATATGCTCGTTTGAGCATGGTTGAAAGGATTTACATAAGTACAATTAATTAGTTCAGACTGAACTGTTCCCTCACATCCTTGGGTTCCCCAGCAGTTGTGTTTTGCTCCTCAGTTATTGAGCGAACGATGCAATGACTTCTTTTAGCCACTTAATCTTCTGGCATAGCGATGTTACACCAGAAAGAGAAAATCCCCACCATGACAGACAAAAAAAAACAACTTTAATGCGTCAGAAACCGGTCACTTAACTAATTTACAGTAAGTTACTATTAGCAGGTGTTTAAAAAAAACAACTGTTTTATTAAGCTTCGAAAACTTTCGAATGTTGTGTGTCGAACCAGTGATTCGGAGAGCGCCACTTTAGTGATGGGTCGGTCATGAACGATTCGTTCGTTCATTTTGCATATCACGTGATTTTGGCAAACATGCAATTTCGAAGATTCCACGCTAGGGGGTGTTTATCTCAAGGTGAACCTATGATCTCATGTCGTTTTTATAATTATTCACATTTAATATGCCTATTTAGTTTAAAACATGATCTGTCGAAGAATCTGAATCACTTTCATGAAAACATGAAAACGTTTGGACTGTGCTCTCGTTGCATTTACACTGTTTTGAACACCAGTGTCAGCGTGATATCCAAAAAGTCACACCACCAGTCACACTACTGCACTGTGTTCTTCATGCTTTGCTTGTTTGTTTGTTTGTTTGTTTTTGTTTTTTTATTGCAGATCACATTTGTTACAATTTGCCGAAAAAAGACATTGAACTTGTAGAACAAAAATCATTTAGTTACAGTTCACGCTTTCATAAAGAATAAAAAAAAAGAAATAAATATACATCAGCCAATAGATAGAGAATTGAGACAAATATCATATAAGTAACAAATATAAACAGTAAAAAAGAAATGTAAAATTTAACATGTCTGAACGGGTATTAACTTTATTGAACTGTAAAATAATATATTCTAGTACTGTTGTAGTTCTTATAAATGTATGAGGGACATACTAAAAATCACTGCTCATCTTTATCTCTTCATCTTCACCATCTCCCTCTCAAAAAAATGAAATGACCTCTTAAATTAAAAAAAAATACATTGCTTTATTAAATATGTCGGATGTCAGAAATAAGACGTGTAACGTTACTCTGTACTGTTAGAATGCAAAAAAAAAAAAAGAAAAAAAAAAAGAAGTGATTTGGGATGAAATCAGTCGGACTTTTATCTTAGAAAGTGTTTATCCAGAATCCTTCACTACCGGAAGTCCCGTGCAGGTGAAGGCTTTGGAAAAGATCCGCCCATTACCATCAGGAGAATATGGATTGCTGCTAAATTGTGGATAAATACGATTAGAGCCAGCCTCGGTATTATCATTATTCTGGATTTGTGTGATTAATGAAGTATGCATTACTGCTGTGATAGCGTCATTCCTCTGTATGGCGTGCAGCTCACGCTTCTGTACACTGAATACATTAAAAGGGGAAATGATTTTTTCCCCAGTATATCTGTGTTATAAGACTCTGACAGTGTTTGTGTTTGCTGTAATAGTCGCTGTCTTGTGCATTTGAACTGCACTGATCATATGATCACACCGCGCAGCTGATGTGATGCTGATTTGCATTGATCGTTATGATGTGCTGGTTCCCATAGAAACAATTAAATCTATTGTAATGCTAGCATTAAATTATTAAAGATATGCGTGTACTGTGTATTGATAGACTGACTGAGATTTTATTGTGACGAATCATGTTTCTGCTCTTCTGATGAAAAACATATTGTGTTGGCCAAAACAATGATTTGACACTTTTTTTTACCTTTTGCATTTTTGAACTTTCATGACTTATTTTGTTTCATAATTTATACATGTAATGTTTAAATTGAGTCTAAAAGGCTGTTTAATAGCAGGTTCTATTGTGACTACTTAGCATGTTGTCTAGTGTGACAACATGGATTCAATAAAGTTTGTATTTTTTCCTAGGCAATAACAGTTGAAATGTTCAGTAGCTTTTATTTTTAGCCAAGATTTTAAAATGTGTGACTATAAAGAATAGTCTTCTTTCCCTGAGGACTATGTCTTTGAGTATAATGTGTGATGACTAGCCCCAGTCTCCTCTATTTGTTTATCCTGTCAGTTGATGAAGCAGAAGAAGATGGGTGGCTGGAGTGTGTTTGGGAACGGCTGTGTTTGGGCCATTCTTCTCCTGGCTCTGTTTGGAGACTCACTAGAATCTGCGCCCGAGTTCGATCCCTACAAAGTTCTTGGAGTGTCCAGACACGCCAGCCAGGCCGAAATCAAGAAAGTGTACAAGAGACTCGCAAGGGAATGGTGAGTATTCAGTGCAGAGATCATTGTGGAGACCGAGCACAGACGTGCACTCTCTGAATAAGAATATGCTTGCTGTGAATAAGGTTTTTTTGCATTTGATTCATTCACCATAATTAGCATCCTTCTCTTTGACTCGCATTGGTGTGCTGTAAAGAAGACATATTGCCTAATGATTATGTAACTCTCTCATGATGATGTCTGAATGAACAGCCACATTTGTTAAATTTCTTTTGTTCACATTTCTTTATCCATAGGCATCCAGACAAGAACAAAAGTCCAGGGGCAGAGGACATGTTTATCAAGATCACTAAATCTTACGAGGTACGATGGTTGCATTGTGTATGTAAGAAATAATATAAAGTAAAAACAAAACCATTCAGGGTTTTGTTATTTTTGCCATGTTACCTAATATATATGTATGCGTATCCGTAAGAAATTATAATATTTCTAAAAGAAGTCTCTTATGCTCACTAAGACTTATTTTATTTGATTAAAAACAGTTATATTGTAAATATTATTAAAAAAAATTAAGTAGGCTAACTGTCTTTTTTTGAATATATTTTAAAATGTAAATTATTCCTGTGATTAGGGGTGAGCGATATGACCAAATTCTTATTTCATGATATGAGAAATTTTATTTCAAGTTTTAAAAGAAGTTATTAAGTCAAGAGCAGCAAGTTATTTTATCTTTTGTTTGATTCACACAATCACATTAATGACACGATAATGCACGTATCGATTATATTATATTATATATATCGATTATATATATCTGATTTACACCCAACTGTTTGCTTTCAGTTTAGACATAACCAGCTGTGTTTACGTGAATACTTCACACGATGGGCATTTTGATATAATTGCGTGTCTATTAGACCATTCAAGCGCAATAAGACGTGAAAGAGAACTGAATTCGCAATCGCATGATTTATAGCAAATTTTATTTAATAAATTTGGCAAATCAGTAGTGTTTTCTGTAATGTATGTTTACACATACACCCAAATAATACCTGCTCATTATAAAGACTTCTTTTAAGGGTTCACATGCAGTACACTAACAATACGACCAAAAGTAGTTTTTGAGAGGTTTCTCCCTTTTTTTGTCTAACACATAAAATAAGCAGGAGATTACAAAATGTTAAGTATTAAGCAACTGGTGTAAGATTCATGTAAACATTTGATAAACAAATATGTTTTCAGTAACAATCATGCATATGATTCACTTTACATAGATTCTTTCCAACGAGGAGCGAAGGGCAAACTATGACCGTTTTGGTCAAATGGACGAGAATCAAAACTTTGCACGAGCGCCACAAGGCTTCAGACACTTTCAAGACAGTTTCTACTTCGATGAGTCTTTCTTTCACTTTCCTCGGACGAGTCGAGATTTCACGGAGAGCAAGCACCTCTTTCACTTCAACCAATACATGAATGAGGTGCTGCCGGATAGTTTCAAGAGGCCCTACCTGATCAAGATCACATCAGAGTGGTGCTTCACCTGCATTCACATTGAGCCCGTATGGAAGGACACAGTGCTGGAGCTGGAGCCATTAGGTAGGTTCAGGATCATCACCCTCACAGTTGATTCCTGTGGAGTTGTGTGATATTCTAATACACATGAAGGCCAATTCACACTGCACCGATGGACGCCAACCAACGGCAACAATCATCAGATTACAGTACTTCAATTTTCAGACATTAAAGGAGTAGTTCACTTTAAATTGAAAATTAGCCCATGATTCACTCACCCTCAAGCCACCCTAGGTGTATATGACATTCTACTTTCAGACGAATACATATATAATAAGTATTATTAAAAAATATCCTGGCTCTTCCAAACTTGATAATGGCAGTGAATTGCAATCAACAGTTTGGAGCTTAAAAAAGTGCATTCATCAATCATAAACGAACTCCACACAGCTCCGGGGGGTTAATAAAGGCCAAAGCGATGAGTTTATGTAAGAAAATATTCATATTTAACATGTTACAAAGTAAAAATCGAGCTTACGGCCATACGCAGTCTACATGCACCTAAAGCACAACTCACGCAACTTGCGATGTCAGCAGTACGTCGCATAAGTTGCGCTTAGACTTAAGTGGAATCCATATGTCCGCTTGGCCGGAAGCTAGTTATTTTACTTTATAAAGTTTTAAATATGAATATGTTTCTTACACAAACTCATCGCTTTGCTTCAGAAGGCTTTTATTAACCGCCGGAGCCGTGGATGGATTCACTTTTTTGAGCTTCAAACTGTTGCTTGCAATTCACTGCCATTTTCAAGCTTGGAAGAGCCAGGATATTTTTTATATATATATATATATATATATATATAACTCCGAATGTATTCGTCTGAAAGAAGAATGTCATATACACCTAGGATGGCTTGAGGGTGAGTACATCATGGGCTAATTTTCATTTTAAAGTGAACTACTCCTTTAAACACTGAACATGCTCAGTCTGTGAAAACAAAGGCCGACCAAAGCTTACGGACAGCAGTAACAACACACTGATCCGACAAACGTGTCTGTTGTCGTTGGTCAGTGTCTGTCAGTGCAATGTTAGCAATTAGCCTTAAGAATGCATAGCACACAAGTATTGGGTAAAATGCTACAATAGTCTATTGCAGATGTTTTTTTTGTTTTTGTTTTTATGAAAAAACATCACTTATGTTTTGATTTGAAGGGATTGGCATCGGTGTGGTGGATATTGGATATGAGAGACAGCTGGCTAACCATCTTGGTGCCCACCGCACACCTTCCATACTTGGTTTAATCAATGGCAAAGTCACTTTCTTCCACTACTCTGTGGCCAGGGAACACTTGAGACAGTTTGTGGAAAGCCTTCTGCCCCAGAAGCTTGTGGAGAAGGTAGGAGTGGTCAGGTTCAACTGCTTAATACAAACATTGGCTCTTGTTGCTACAAATATGGACTATAAATATATACATTCATATGAATGATACTAAAAAGAGTTAATAATTGAAGTTTTATTCCATTTTTACTTCCTTTCCCCTTTATCTTCTTTTCCTCTCCCTTTCCTTTCTATTTTATCTTTTCCTTTTCCATTCATGTTCCTTTTCCTTTCAACTTTTTTTTCTTTCTCTCACTTTTCTTCTCTTTTTACTTTTTATTTATCCATCTCTGTTCATTTTCCATTTCCTTTTTCTTGCCTTTTCCCTTTCTCTTCCTTTGCTTCCCCTTTTCCTTTCCTTTTCCCTTTCTTTCCTCTTTCCTCCCCCCTTTTGTCCCCTTTCTTTTCCTTTCTATTTCATTTGCCTTTACCCATTTCCTTCTCATTTTCCTTTCTTTTTCCCATTCATTCCACTTTCCCTTTCCCATTCTCATCCTTTTCCTCTCCCTTTCTCATTTCCCTTCTCTCTTTTACGTTTCCTTTTTCCCTTCATGTTCCTTTTCCTCCCTTTCCTTTCTATTTTATCTTTTCTTTTCCTTTTCCATTCATGTTCCTTTTCCTCTCTTTCCCTTTCAACTTTTTCTTTCACCCACTTTTCTTCTCTTTTTACTTTTTATTTATCCATCTCTGTTCATTTTCCATTTCCCTTTTCTTGCCTTTTCCCTTTCTCTTCCTTTATTTCCCCTTTTCCTTTTTTCCTTTCTTTCCTCTTTCCTCCCTTACCTTTTGTCCCCTTTCTTTTCCTTTCTATTTCATTTGCCTTTACCCATTTCCTTCTCATTTTCCTTTCTTTTTTCCATTCATTCCAATTTCCCTTTCCTTTTCCAATTCCATTTCCCATTCTCATCCTTTTCCTCTCCCTTTCTCATTTCCCTTCTCTCTTTTACATTTCCTTTTTCCCTTCATGTTCCTTTTCCTCCCTTTCCTTTTCCATTCCCTTTCCTAATTTTCTTCCATCTCTTTACACTTTCCCTTTCCCTGTCTTTTTTCCGCTTTCTTTTCCTTTCTTTCCTTTTCCCCTTTACATTACCCTTCCCACTTTTCCTTATCTCCTTATCCCTTTCCACTGCTTTAAAATTTTCCTTTCCCCTTCCTTTTATCTCTCTACTTTTCCTCTCCCTTTCCCTTTTCTCTTTTCCTTTCTTTTTCACTTCCTGTTTCCTTTTCTCCCTCTCCTTTCCCTCCTTTCCTGCTTTTATTTCTTCTCCTTACCCTCTATCTATTCCTTTTATTTCTTTTTCTATTCTTTTGTTTAAGGTGACGGATAACAACTACCTCGAGTTTTTAAACAGTTGGCGTGAGGAGAATAAACCAAGAGTGATAATGTTTGATGTAGCATCTAATATCCCTCTTTTGTATAAGGTGAGTGTTTATTATATTAATTGTTCAAATAGTCTGTCTAAATCTATTTTCTTGACACAAGTTGTTATATACTCTTGTTCACAGCTCACCGCGTTTGCCTATAAAGACTATGTGAGATTTGGCTATGTGGATATGGGCCTGACCGAGACCTCCCAAGTTGTGCAGAGTTTCAACATCAACACGTACGCTCCCACCATGCTCCTGTTCAAAGAGAACACAGAGAAACCAGCTGATGTTATACAGGTGAAGCCCTGTTCCCCATTTGCTAACACCCAATTGCAAGTTTTCTCACAGACTGTGTACCAGTTGTTGTTGTTTTGCTGGACAAGTCCTCTTCTGTTTTTTCCCGTAGGCAAGAGGGATGAAAAAGCAGATAATTGACGAGTTTGTGTCCAATAATCGTTTTCTGCTGGTGCCGCGCCTGGTGAATCAGAAACTCTTTGACGAGCTGTGTCCAGTTAAGCAGTTCCACCGTCGCAGGAAGTAAGAAATCTGACCTCTAATCGTAGTTGATGGACTTCTGTTTCTGTGAAAACTTCATCTCCTGTCTTTCTGGTTGACAGGTACTGTGTTCTTCTCGTTACTGGTGAAGGAGAGCAGTTTGTGTCTGTGAATGAGGCGTTCTTTGACTTTGCTTCCTCCAACACTAAAGAAGTCCTCAGGTTTGCTTATGTTTATCAGAGAAAACAGCAGCCTCTCTGTGACACCCTGCTCAAAAAGGACGACACCACCCCTCCACAGGTCAGTGACATTAATGTGCTTATACACGCATAATAGGCCCGTTTAGTCACCTTTTTTGATGGCGTATGAATTTAGATGTTTTGTGCATATGACTTCAGGTGATTCTCCTGGAGAGACGCAGCGCTGCTGGAAGGGTGTTGTATCGGACAGTGACGGGTGGATGGAATGGGAGTGATGATGATAAGCACCGCCTCCATGAGCTGCTTGAGCTCCTGCAAAGAGACCCCTCCTACCTTACCCACGATGCCATGCTGCCTGAACTAAACAACGAGTTTGCGTCTGTAAGTCATACGGAGTAATGAGGGGATAAGATTGTCTTTGTGACTTTGCCATTTCAATTCTGAGATTTAAGGATTTTAGAATTTTGTGTTGAACCTCAAGCTCTAATTACTAGAAATGATAATGAGAGAAATAATCAATGAAATTATATATTTTTTTGTTCCAGATGTTTCTGATTCAGTGGATAAACACTGCATATGATTACCTCGCTCAATTTTACTTTGATCTTCTCTACTCTAACTGGTGAGCACAACCGTATAATTCACAGTCCTGTTTAAATGCAGTTTCTTACCTCTTTTCCAGTCAAACTTAAGCCTGTCATGAATCAGCCACGTATTTCCACAGTCTTGGGTCCAAATTTACTAACAGCTTGCGCCAGCGCAATTCCTCTTTTGGCGACAGGATTTGCAAACGACACGCAGTGAAAAATTAGCGCTGAAAAGGCGTGGACAGTTATTTTTGCGGCTGACCTTATTGCATATGCATTTGTAGGAGTTTCCCTTTCAGACGCAAAATTTATGGAAAGAGTACTTAAATGAATCACGCAAGGTGATTTACTCTGGTTCGCGCTCGTCAATTTACTAGTATTTGCACCCTGATTTAACGCCCATAAAAGCATGTCTTAAACCAGATTTTAACATTTGTGCTGAACTTGGTAGATTGCGTTCGTCGTTATGGAAATGATCCGGCTGCGTCTGTGTTATACATTTCATGCAAAAATGTTTTTTAAATATAAGTTTTACAACAAATAAGAACAGACTCAACAAACTAATAATGACATTTATCAGTCAGTCTGGTAGTCGTGGGGGTGGAGTGTCATCGCCTATAGAGAGAAATGCACATTAAGTTAAACGTCATGCAGTAAACGCAGTGCTAATTTAGCTTCCGCACGAACGCTTGGATATGCGCCTAATGATAGCACACGTTTATCTAGGTTACAGTAGAGTGAGAGGCCATGTAAAGTGGCTAAAGTTAGGCTACTACATACATGTTTCAAATGATAAGCGGTGTTTGAGATAGAGGCAAACATTTTCCACATTTTTGTTTGTTTCACATTTTTGGGGTCCTCCTTAACCCTCTCGAAGTGATCCCACACTTTGGATTTCCTGTCTAACATAATTACCACATGGACCAGCCGTGTTAACGATCTGACCGTCATGAACTGTGTGACTTCACCAATTCCTGTGGATTTTCTTCTGCAACCAATTGACCAATTAAAATTTGGTTGACCAAGCCTCTTCTCATCGTTTTAACGTTTGGTCAACTATTAGGGGGCAGCACTACTATTCTCATTGTTGTTTTTTTAATTTCATTAGTTGTTGCAACCCTACAATTTTCTTTTTATAAATGAGAAACCTAAGAGCTTACATCTAGTTCTGCTTCCCCCAGGCGTGAGATGATGCCCGTACTGTCTCTGATCTTCTCCGCTCTTTTCATCCTGTTTGGGACTGTAATCATTCAGGCTTTCAGGTAGGACTCCAGATTTGGTTTGTTATATCCCAGTGCATTTCTAAGGAGAGTTGTACTGTATATTATATTAACCTGTTTTTTGTTTTTTTGATGAACAGTGACTCTGGGGAAGAAAAAACAGCCAAACAAAAGACCACTGATTCACCAAAGACAGCGGAGAGCTCTCCAGGACCTGAGAACACTTCAAGGTGTGAAACTGCTTGTTTGAGATGATATAATTTAATGGCAAAATTGCACGGTGACATAACATAATAGCATGTTAAATATAGAATTTGAGATTACAGGCCCCGTTTACACCTGGTATTAAGATGCGTTTTGGACAATTGTATCACAAGTAGATGAAGGAGACACATTCCCGTTTACACCTGTTGTTTTAAACAGTCTCTTTTGTTAACTTGGAACCACTTCTGTCCTGATTTCTTTGAGAGGAGGGTCTGTCGGTGTGTAAATGTATCTGGGGGGTTCAGATCTTTTGATGTAATGGACAAAATAAGCTTCCGCATTTTACATAGGACGACAGAAAAACATACAGAGCAGCAGCTTTTGTTTCTGCTCTGAGCCGCAAGATAACGCCGAACACTGTGAGTGTGTGTTAGAAATCAGGAATGGTGAGAGAACATTGTGCTTGTTGAGTTTTTCTTCTTCAAACCGAATTTGGAACTTCAGCCGACAAAGTTTAAATCCCGTCTGGCTAGCGCACTTGTTTACACATTAGGTCAGTAGATAGCAGAGCATGTGAGCGGAGCGGGGAGCGGAGCGGTAATACTTCCTCCTGAGCGGAGAACGCCTTTCTGAAGATTCCGCTCCGTCCGCTTAGCGCCGCTCGCTCAGAATGCCCTATTGTGATTTGGTCGTTCGAGAATCGGTGAATTAGCTAAAGCAATAGTGGGTTGGTTATGGAGTTCAAATATTGTTTTAAGGAAGTTGCGAGCCTTATGCATAACATGCATCTTGTTTGTGTGTGCGTGCGTAACGTGCGTAACTACAGTTATGTTCACGGAAATAAAATAACGAAAATCAAATATACCTTTTCAGTTATTGCATTTAATAAGCAAGTTTGCCAAAGGGCTAGACATGTTTTTTTAATCAAGTTAATTTAATGCATTTAAATGAATAAAAATAACAGACTTTTATTCAGAATCACCCCGAAATAACTTCTATTTACAATCCTAGCTACTGTAATTTATACATTTATTCCAGATATTCATTACAAAGTACAAACAGAAAGCAAGTAGCCTACAGAGACATTTTATGTCTGAGCGGGATTTGTTTTACCGGTGAGCGTGAGCGATTCATCAGTGGAGCGTTCGCTTGGGACGCGAGCGACTGAGTGCAGCGCACGCGCATAGAGTGGAATATTGAGCTGAGCGTCACACCGCTCCGCTTCGCTCACATGCTCTGGTAGATAGAGACTAGACGGTCTTTTGTGGCTGTTCGAACACATTCGACCACATGAGATAGTGAAATAGTGCTGCACGATTAATCAAATCGCAATGTCAAGCCTATGCGATTATATGACACAAAATGCTGCGATTTTATATGAAATAGCCTAAACAAATTAGGGCTATTAACGCAGGATCTGTTCATTTTTGTCATCATTTGGCTAGTGTTACATGATCCCGTTCTTATTCATGCAAATGCTTTTAAACCATTCATGCGCGACAAGACAAAAAAGAGTATCAATATCAATTTCTGTATATGTCCTACCTGTTAGACAGGAAGTTGTTATATTTTTTGAAGACATTTATTTTTTAATAAATGTTTTAAAAAAAAATTGATAGCTTTCAATTGTTATGAGGGAATCACTGTAATATTGGATGGCTATAATTAATGTTCAAAATTATATGGCTTATTGATCATTATAGGTGTTATCAATCATTTAGTTGTTGTTGCTAGCAAGTATATAACCAAGGAAGTTGACTCATGAAACCATTTGTTGATTATATCGCATCGCTTATCGCAATATTGACCTCAATAATCGCAATATGACATTTTCCCCAAATCGTGCAGCCCTATTATGAAAGCAATACGGTCAAATGCATTTTCGACTACCTCTGAAAGTGGTCGAAAGTGTACAAGCTCTTAATGTTTTAGATCCAGTTTACACCTGTATTTAGCCTCATCCACTTGTCATTACATCGACCAAAACGCATCTTAATACCAGGTGTAAACAGGACCGAAGATCCAATCCAATCCAACTTTATTTGTTAAGCACTTTTAAACAACCAAAGTTGACCAAAGTGCTGTACAGAAAAATAATCACATGAGGCACAAAATATTTTTTGTGAAGATGTGTTTAGAAGATGTGTTTGAAAAGAAGATATGTTAACCTGTTTATTAGACAAATTGCTAAGAGTTGGTTTTCCTGTTACAGTCGTCCACCTAAAAAGAATTTTGTAGAGGTGACGGAGCTGACGGACATCACCTACATGAGTAACCTAGTCAGGTTAAAGCCTGGTCACATCAACGTAGTGCTGATCCTCACTGATGCTTCTAAGCAAGTGCTGCTCAGGAAGTTTGCCAAAGAAGTATATTCATTTTCAGGGTGAGGCCTCTGTGTGCGTGTGCGTGTGTGTGTGTGTGTGTGCGCGTGTGTGCGCGTGTGTGCGTGTGTGTGTGTGTGTGTGTGTGTGTGTGTGTGTGCGAGTTTTTGTGAGAATGCTAAAATGCTAAAACCTGTTTCTGGAGATCAGCCTTCTTGCAGAGTTTAAGTTGTGATCCATTCAACACTAACTTCCCAACTTGATGTGTTGCACATCTGCAAAACGAATTGTAGCATTCGTCATCTTCTGTCGAGCTTTAGACAATTGAACTGAAGTTCAAAACTCGAAGATACAACATAGGAATATTCTTAATCTGACTTTGAATTGAACGCAGCATTAATTCTGACCCTGCACAAGTGACTGTATTTTTCAATTAAGTGCTTTACACTAGAAAAATCTCTGAGCCATTTGACGAGTAGGAATGCATAAGGTAAAGTTGTGGAAATAGTTAGGGCTGTGTTTTCCTAAAGCATTGTAAGCCTTAGTAGATCTTGGAGAACACGGGTGCCAATGGTTTCTGCAATCTACTTAGCCTTGCAATGGCGTTAGGAAATACAGCCCTGGTCATTTTGAAAAAGCACAACTGGACCCATTATTCCAAAATTTTAATTGGTCAACATAAGCCCAATTAAAAGGTGCATTACTTTTGCATCTTTCCTCTACTTCTTTACAAAGCACATACACCATCGGAATTATGGATTTGCAGCATTCACTGAAGTATCATAAACTAGAGGTCTGTGCAAAGTTGATTTATTTAAGTCATGCTCCTTGCAAGATTTGTATCTTGCTCCCACAGAAAGTCTTATATTTTGTCCCTCTCCCATCTACATCTTTCACACTTCGTATCATTCCCAGCCCTCAGGGTGAGGTTTACACCTCCCTCTCCTGTATGATTCTGTCTCGTTCCAGTACCAAAGGAAATTTTTATTCAATACCCCACACACACAATTGTTTAGACCTCACATTGTTGCATTTGGAACACCAGGCAAAAGATAGGTGCCTTCCCTTGCTGCTTCGTAAAATTGAAAAACATTAAGAATATCCAACCCTACACCTGTAAACTAATTATTTTTATTTTTGTTACTGAACAGACGAATAACACAAACCAACATACTGTACCTTTTATTTTATTTTTTAGATATTTACAATTTACGGTTGTCATTATTTTCTCCCGTTTCCTACGCACACATCAGTATCTTCCCTCCTGTACTCAGCAATTTGAAATTGAAAACCTGTGCCATACTCTGTTGCATCGGGTCCAGCGGATCCCGAGATAGTCCCACTGGACTATCAACCATTATGAAGTTATGCATCCCAGACAAAACCAGACATTTTTAAGTTTAAATTTCCTGCTTCTGACTAGTGTTGTCAAAAGTACCGACTTCGGTACCAAAAAAAATTTGACGTTACCAGCATTTCCCTCTAACATTTTGAGTGCTGTTGAACAAACTCTTAAAGGATTAGTTCACCTCAAAATGAAAATTTCCTAATAATTTACTCACCCCAATGCCATCCAAGATATCCATGTCTTTCTTTCCTCAGTGGAAGAGAAATTAAGTTTTTTGAGGAAAACATTTCTGGATTTTTCTTCGAATAATGGACTTCAATGACGACCAGCGTTTTGAAGTCCAAATCAATGCAGTTTCAAAGGTCTTTGAAGTGCTTCAACGGACTGTGCACGATCGCAGCTGAGAAGAAGAGTCTTATCTCGCGAAATGATAGGTCATTTAAAAAAAAAAATATATATATATATATATATATATACTTTTTAACTACAATTGTTTGGATTGAGCTGATCTGCAACGCGCCGGGAACTACGTCATCACGTTGAAAGGTCACGCTCGATGTCGGCAATATCGAGCCTGACCTTTCAACGTGATGACGTAGTTCCCGGCTTCAAAAACGTTGTCTTCACCGAGCGCTTACACAGATACACACAGATACATCAGTGAATATATTAGGGATCCGCTGATAGATGCCTGCTTTTGAAAGCTCCCGTGTGTATCTGTGTAAGTGCTCGGTGAAGACAGTGTTTTTGAAGCATTGATCATAGCAGCCAATCACGAACATATATGTTGAGTGCGTGAACACAATGGCCAACCAGAGGTGTTTAAGAATCCGCTCAACTGCTCTCAAAATGCTAGAGGGAAATGCTGGTATCGTCACATTTTTTAAATTTCAGTATCGACATAGTACCGAAGTGTGTACTTTTGACAACACTACTTCTGACATTAAAAATATTCCAGTTATGCTGCGATCCGAACAACTCAATCCAGGATTCTCTGACCTCCACTTGGAACAACCTGTGAAATGTCCTTTAGATATGATGTCAAATGACACTTCTCACTTTACCAGTTGGATCTCCGAGCTTAAGTGTCGTTCCAGTGAATTTCCCGTCATGCTGCATTTCAGACAACTCAACCTGGAACTTCCCCACATCCACTTGGAACAACCAATGGAATGTCATTTGGATATGATGTCAAATGATGACTATTACAAATTCGATGTCCAAACTTAAGTAGTGTTCCAGTGGTCGTTTTCAAGTTAAAACATTGGACAGTTCCTATTTCCGAGTCTGGAAAGTAGCATTAAATGCATTACATCCAATTAAATGCTGAAAGAAAGTAGATCTCCAGTAGCTGTGCTAAGCACCCTTGCTCTAAACGTAATTTTTGTAACAAACAAATCCAAAAAAAAGCTATCCCTACTTCCTCTTGCAGGTCTCAGACTCTTCACTACTCGTTTTTAAACGTGGACAAGCACAGCCAATGGATGGATTCACTCATGGAGTCGGCTCCTGATGCCAGGCCGTCAGACTGCTTGGACGAAGAGGAAGAGGAGGAGGACACCACCTCCAACAAATCAGACTACACTGGCCACGTCCTGGCGCTCAACGGCCACAAGAAGTACTTCTGCCTATTCAGACCTGTGTTTACGGGGGAGGAAGCCGAATGTAGCAGGTGGTCCGACGAGGATGCGTCCACAGCCGGGCCAAGCAAACCCTCGAGGTCCCGGTCAAGTTCCCGACAGAAGGCCACCACTCTGGAGATCCACCACAAACTGGACCGGCTGGGTCTGTGGATGGAGAGGCTCATGGAGGGAACTCTACCAAGACACTATGTTCCGGCCTGGCCCGGTCTGGACACCATAACGCCACAGAAATAAGACTCCTGTTTGTCCTCAGACCTATTCCAGGAGGCATGCTGTAGTGACGTGAAAGATGTTGAAATCTAGCTTTCAACATCTTTTCTATCCAAATGACTTAGTTATTATGTGATATTAAGTTATTCTGTAAAACGCACTGGTTATAAGTAGAGGTTTTCTTCATTTAGAGCACCATGTGCTCGTCTGCTGCTTTAGGGGCAAAACGCCTTTCCATCTGCAAAGTACACTGTCTTTTTGTTTGTATGGTTGTTTCATTACTGTAAAGATGCCAATATCCAGATAAAGCCATTCTGTGTAGCTTCCATCAGGGCTAAATGTGTCTTAACACAGCTGGGTATATGGCGGCTACAGCCCACCCTTATGATTTTGTCCAGGACCCGTGAATTCAAGCGATGGCCCTGGCTTCAGAAGCAGTTCGTAGTAAGGTAACCTTTCTGCCTTTTTTCCAGTCACTATTTGGATTATAGAAATAAGAAAAAATTTGTGTGTGTGTGTGGGAATGGTTTAGTCAACCCATTCTCCTTATGCAAAATCTCTAACTACAAATTTACTAAACTTTGGTGCATGAAAAGGTCACTTTGTTACGTTTTGAAAACTTGAGAAGATACTTAGGTTTTGCTGCCATTTGTGCATGTGCTGCCTTTCCTCAAACTCCATAGTTTTTTTGTATGTCATTTCCACTTTGATGACTTGCTTAGGATTCTTTAATTCATAAACTTAATAATATTTAAATAGAGGTTCTAACTGCATCTGAATTAACATAACCAGTTGAATCAGGTTAAAAATGTCTCTAGATCATCAGTTGGCTTTTTTTTTTAAGAAAATGACTTTATGTTGCACTTTTTTGTGGTTGATTTGCATATCATGTGCATTGTTTAAAAATAATAAAGTTTGTACTGTAGCAACATGTTTAGACTCGTATTTGTAAATGTATTTTGTATTTATTAAAAAATAATAATAATTTGAAGCTTTTAAGTATATAAATTATACATTCAACATTCCCTAACACATTATTAAACACCATTAATCCTCTTTCTAACTACACAGTAAAACTCTGAGGTACAAAGACTTTCTTGGCTCTTCAAAACTCATTCCGAATATTCACTTTCTTCATTCCTAAGTCATCTGGACCGAAAGACGCAGGCAGCAGTTCCTCAACGGTCATCTCCACAAAGGAACCGTCAGGTTTGGACAAATACACGTCCCAGTTAGCGCCAAACTGTAGGTGTAAACAAAAATAACATGTTTAATGAAAGCGGACTATGCTGCTTGTTTAATTGATGTGAAATACTGTGGTAAATGACACTTACCTCCCTCATGAACTGCCTACAGCCTCCACAGGGCGAAATGAAGTGCTCACACAAATCACTGGAAGAGCAGAAGACAATTACACTGATAAGAGTCATCTTCCAAATATAGAGATAGTTAAAATGGTTACTGATGTTATAGCACTGATATATAGCCACTAGAGGGCCTGTTGAATACAGTATAAGTTTACCTCGCAATAGCAATGGCTTTGAAATCCCTGTAGCCCTCAGATACAGCTTTTGAGATGGCAGTTCTCTCGGCACAGATTCCCAAGTTGAAGCATGCGTTTTCCACATTACAGCCTGAAAATATAATTAATTTCGGTTTTTATTAACATACAGTGGCCTCTGTGTAAAATTGTAGGAATCAATGGCCTGGTTTCACAGACAAAGCTTAGATTAAGCCAGGATTAGACCTTAGTTCAATTAGGACATTTAAAGGAATTGTTCACTTAAAAATGAAAATTCTGTCATTTCCTCACCCTCAAGTTGTTTCAAACCTGTATAAATTACTTTCTTCTACTGAACACCAAGGAAGATAGTTTGACAGATGTAAGAAAAAAAACTATGAAAGTCAATGGCGTACATCAACTGTCTGGTTACCAACGTTCTTCAAAATATCTTCCTTTGTGTTCAGCTGAAGAAAGAAATTCATACAGGTATGAAATAACTTGAGCGTGAGTAAATAATGACAGAATTTTAAATTCTTAAGTGAACTATTCCTTTAAGTAGCTTTTTTAAATGTGCCTTAGAAAAAAAAAACATTGTATGATGTGTCAGAGCAAGTTGCTTTCAGTTAAAACAGCGCAAACATGCATTTTAGTCTTGGACTGTAGGCTTAACCCTTGTCTGTGAAACTGGGCATAGTGTCCAAATATGTTACATCACACTGTAAACACAAATGGGGTACATCTCGAACTGTCCTTACTGCAGTGACTAACACATGGTCACTGAATAACACTAAGTGCTGTTTCACTGCAGATCAAGGCTGTGACAGTTGAACTGAGAGAGCAGTGATCATCTGTAATATTTAATAAAATCATTAGTGATAGCATTAGCTATTTAGACCAACAATAATCAACGTCTGGGACATGTATGCTAAATAATCGTGCACTGAATTTGAAATTAGGTTACAGTGGGGCTAAAGGTGCACCGATGTCAAAGGCGCATTTGATTTGATTTTCCTAAACCACTAGATGGCAAAAAAACTTGCCATAGCACTTTCCATAAAACATTTGCTTTTTGAGATGCACTAGTTGATTCTGCGCTAATCTGATCTAATATTTGATGTTTTTTTTTTTTTTTAAATGTTATAGATTTAAGTAGCAAATAAGAATCGCTAAAATTATTGAATATATTTTGAGACAAATGTCTTGTTAATGATTTTTAGTTTTGTTCAAGCTAATTAAAGCAACAGTTTTCAATAATGGAAGAATATGCAGAAGTATGGTAGGCTATTTGGGGTAAAAGGCACAATAATTAATATTATAATTAATAGCTGGCTGATATTTCCATTTGTTTATATTTTTCCATTCTTTAGATTCAGATGGTAAATATCATGCGTTAAGTTACGTGTCCCCCTTAGAGATAATCACCATATTTAAAAAAATATTAATCATATCATAGAAATAAAATATAATTTGTAAATCTATATTCATTTATTATGGGATCTCATTCAATGCTTTCATAATCTTTACTTTTTAAAATAATAATTTTGTTTCTGTATTTTAAATATATATTTTTATGTTGACGTTTCCATGTAACAAAAATAAATCAAAATAAACAGAAAATAGTACGAACTTTGCAAAAGGGATTGTTTTGAATAAGTATTAACTCAGACATTATTAAAAACTTATTATTTTAGCTAAAGTATTTGCATCAATACTCTGTGCCTTTTGCCCGTCTGTGGTGTAAAAGGCCTGCCTTGCAACCTCATACATTTATAAGATTTTTAAACAAAATAAACCACTTTTATGCTTTATTTTCACACAAAACCTGTTGCTCACCTCAGATTATTTTCAAAAAGTTTAGCAAGCGAGTGCAAAGTTTCCCGGTGGAAAGCAAAGTTTTTGAGAGTGAACACAAAGTCTCTTCGGGGGTTTAGAGAGAAAGCAAAAAAAGCATTGAAATCTCCCCATCTCATTTTTTCCCATATTTGTGCCCCTTTACTGCCTAAAAACCATCTGAAAACGTATGCATGACATTATATATAATTTCACCTGCATATTATCCTCCACCAAGAAAAACATTTTTCCATTATAATGTAGGCTACAAGACGAACACTGCAACATTGGTGACAGTGTTATAATAGTGTCCTTATATAATGCAATCCGCTAATGCAGCTGTTCTTTACTACAATCAATAACTGAAGTGCAAGACACTGAAAACTAGAAAAAATCTGACTGATGAATGTCGCATGGACCAATCAAATTTGAGAGCTGGGTAATATTGACAAAATCATTAAATGTGTATTAAGTGTAATTCACGTGTCAGTGTTACCTGCCGATAGCCGTCCTTCTGTTGGCATGTAATGGTAAAAAAAAACTAAAATAATAAGCAAACCAGCCCTGCTGAAATGGTCTGATATTTGTACAACTTCATGACTTTTACATTTCAGGCATTCCCTCACCTGTGAAAACCGTCCCGTCGTGTGTCAGGAGCGCCGCCCCGACTCGAAACTTGCTGTAGGGGCAGTAGGCAAACTTCGTGGCCTCTAGAGACTTCCGAATTAACTCTTTTATTCCCAACAAGTTCCCATTCAACCCATTAACAAGCTCATGTCTAATCTTTTGGTCTCCCATGTCGCTATGCTGTGTGTGTGTGTAGAGTCTCTCTGTGGCTTGACTGTGAATTTGTTTTTCCAGATCTGACATCCAATCCCCTTTTCCCAGATTTCCCACCTCCCTGATGTTCTGTGTTTGATGTGTGTGCTGTCATGCTGAAAGGTTATGTAATTTCCAGTCAGAGTGACTGCGACCTTTTCCTTAGCCACACCAAAACAGTGAGGATGAGGTATAAAGGTCACTGCACAATAATACACTGACATTCCCAATGGAATTACGATGAAATAGCATTCGCTTTTCACAACAGACTGCTGGAGATAAATAGGCCAACAGGGATAGTTGCTGGGAAAATACTCGATTTATTTATTTTATGGTCTCCTGCCTGGAAATAACATTAAAAATAGAATAAAAAGTGTTTAAATCAAGATGACCATTTGTGTTTGTTGGAATTTGATTTCGTGCCAATACAATCATGAATTTAACCACAAATAAAAAAGTCTCTGATATCCAAAACCTTTTCTTTTAAATGTTTCTTTCTTGTTTGTATTTTTCATTCATAAATTGAGCAGTTTTTAACAACTCGTTTGAAAACGTAAAAGAATAAAACAACTTTTAATAATGGTATTCATCTTATCTAATTGACATTGACCGGCGTACTCAGTATACTGAGTCTTTTTGATGGTGTGGCAGTTCAACAACCTTTGGAAAAAGAACATTCTGTTGTCTAGCTGTTGTCATTTTCGATTATCCATTTGATCCAGGAGACGTAGTTGCGGACTTTGGTGTAGACTCCTGGGAAATAAGGGTTGGCACAGCTGATGCCCCAGGACACGATCCCCTCAAAATACCCATTACAGATGAGAGGCCCGCCAGAGTCGCCCTACAGCCAAACACAGCACCATGTCACCACAGATCACACAGTATTAAGCATTATACCATTCTGTTTGTTTTAGCAAAAAGGTATTTGGTATGCGCATTGTTCTCTCTTTCAGAGAGAAAAACCCCTACTGCTCGGATTCACCTGGCAGGAGTCTTTGCCGCCCAGCGGGGAGCCGGCGCACACCATGTTGTCTGTGATTCTGTAGTAGTAGTAGTATCGACACTGAGGGATGATCTGGACGTCCACAGCACGCAGGACGGGGGACAGGTAATAACTGTAGACCTGAGTGACACCCCAGCCGCTGACCGTGCATATTGTGCCCCCTGGTATAGGAGCAAGAGAGGTTGGCATCACGGCTGGCTGGACGTTGGCATTGAGCTCTGCGGGCTTCTCCAGCTGATGAACAGTTGAACAAATTTCATATGTAACACCTATAAACATATAACTGCTTTTATCCAGATTAATTCTTCCCCACTGTTACAAGGAGCGTTTTAGGAAGTCTTTTTTTTCCACCGCAATCAGATTGTACAACCAGCATTATACAAGATGATAGACTATATTCTAGGATTACTTGGTTATTTATAATCATAATGCTTTGCGAAATTGATACTGGGGAATAAGTCTTGTTGCTGTTGTGAATGATGTTTAAGTTTTCTATTTAGTCATTTTATTGTTGTGCTGCTGTGACATTTCCCCCTGGGGATTAATAAAGTTTATTAATCCATGCTTTCAACATTGATGATAGCAAGGAATGTTTCTTGAGCAGCATATAAGCATATTAGAATGATTTCTGAAGGATCATTTGACACTGAAGACTGGAGTAATGATAATTCAGCTTTGATCACAGGAATGAATTACATCAGTTTTTGGTCAAGATCTTGTGTTGACAATGCAAGA
The DNA here is from genome assembly GCA_026230005.1 of Gila orcuttii. Taxonomy (NCBI): domain Eukaryota; kingdom Metazoa; phylum Chordata; class Actinopteri; order Cypriniformes; family Leuciscidae; genus Gila; species Gila orcuttii. The sequence continues at coordinate 8,644,723 of JAPDVR010000022.1, read as the reverse complement.
GTCAAGCACTCTGTAAAGTCTCTTCCAGCACATAATGATCAAATCATACACTCTTAAGCATTTGCCGTGTGTGTGTGTGTGTGTGTGTGTGTGTGCAAATCAGGTTTATTAGCAAAAATTACAGACTTTCAGCTGTTTGCTATGAACAAATCAAACAAAAGTAATTGATATAGCTCAACACAACAAATGACAAGTGGTTTCCCCAAATTCAACTTAAAATTACTTCCACAGTCTCAAAATTATTCAACAATAGAATCCCTCACAACGCACAAATCTGCAAAACAGGTGTTGTCTCAAGCGCACCTGATGCAAAAAATCAAGGGCTTATTAGTTGCACCAGGTGAGCTTAAGCTAGAACACATGAAATATCTGAACTGGCTAGGTTTGTTGAGTGTCATGTTTGACCGGATGTTAGAAATTTGTCAAAAGAATGGTCCAAAAGGTTAAGAGAATGATATCATCGCCTTTCACAAACAAGGAACATGATACAAAAAGATAGTGAAGGCACTAAATGTTCCTAGACACAAAGTTGGAAGCATAGTTCGCAAGTTCAAAGTTAAAGGAACTGTGGTTACACCACCTGGACGGGGCAGAAAAATAAAGCTATCTATGCCTGCAACCAGATTTCTGAGAAGGCAGGATCAGAAAAACCCTCGAGTGACTGCAAAAGACCTGCAGCAAGACTTGGTGGCAACAGGCACTGAGGTTTAAGCTGCACTTTAAGGCTCATACTAAAAGCATGCCAGCACTCCAAGACGTACACCACTACTGACCCAGAAGCATAGGAAAAGTCAGCCCCAATTTGCCAAAATCATATAAATACGCCACAGAAGTCTTGGGATTCTGTAAAATTTCAGCCATATGGATCAGCGGTATGTCTGGAGGAAGAAGAATGAAGCATATTCTGAAATGAACACTGCCTACAGTTAATCATGGTGGGGTTCGGTGATGCTCTGCGGCTGCTTTGCATCCCCTGGCACTGGAAACCTGCAGCGTGTAAAAGGCAAGATGGATTCATTGAAGTATCAGGAAATCCTAGGAGAAAACTTCATGTTGTCAGTGAGGAAGCTGAAGCTTGGGCGACATTGGACCTTCCAACAGGACAATGATCCCAACAATATCTTAAGTGGCAGTGGCATCACAGTCACCTGACTTGAACCCCATAGAAAATCTCTGGTAGGATTTGAAGAAGGCGGTTGCACCACACAAACCAAGAATATTACTGAACTGGAGGCCATTGCTCGTGAAGATTCCTCAGAAATGCTGCCAGAAGCTGGTGTCTGGTAATACATCTCATGACAGCAAAAGGCTGTTCTATTAAGTACTAAAATTACTTGCCATGAAGGGGTTGAATCATTTCGAGACTGCAGAAGTCATTAAAAGTTGCATTTTCAGTTGAATTTGGGGAAACCACTTAAAGCATTTGTTGTGTTGAGCTATTTCAATTACTTTTGTTTCATTTGTTCATTACAAACAGCATTACAAACAAGTCTGTTAATTTTGCCAATAAACCTGATTTGCAATGGGGGTTGAATAATTTCGATTACAACTGTATACAGGTCCTTCTCAAAAAATTTGCATATTGTGATAAAGTTCATTATTTTCCATAATGTAATGATAAAAATGAAACTTTTATATATTTTAGATTCATTGCACACCAACTGAAATATTTCAGGTATTTATTGTTTTAACACTGATAATTTTGGCATACAGCTCATGAAAACCCCAAATTCCTATCTAAAAAAATTAGCATATTTCATCCGACCAATAAAATAAGTGTTTTTAATACAAAAAAAGTCAACCTTCAAATAATTATGTTCAGTTATGCACTCAATACTTGGTCGGGAATCCTTTTGCAGAAATGACTGATTCAATGCGACGTGGCATGGAGGCAATCAGCCTGTGGCACTGCTGAGGTGTTATGGAGGCCCAGGATGCTTCGATAGCGGCCTTAAGCTCATCCAGAGTGTTGGGTCTTGCGTCTCTCAACTTTCTCTTCACAATATCCCACAGATTCTCTATGAGGTTCAGGTCAGGAGAGTTGGCAGGCCAATTGAGCACAGTAATACCATGGTCCGTAAACCATTTACCAGTGGTTTTGGCAGTGTGAGCAGGTGCCAGGTCGTGCTGAAAAATGAAATCAGATGAAAGCATGAAGTGCTCCAAAATCTCCTGATAGCTAGCTGCATTGACCCTGCCCTTGATAAAACACAGTGGACCAACACCAGGAGCTGACATGGCACCCCAGACCATCACTGACTGTGGGTACTTGACACTGGACTTCAGGCATTTTGGCATTTCCTTCTCCCCAGTCTTCCTCCAGACTCTGGCACCTTGATTTCCCGAATGACATGCAAAATTTGCTTTCATCCGAAAAAAGTACTTTGGACCACTGAGCAACAGTCCAGTGCTGCTTCTCTGTAGCCCAGGTCAGGCGCTTCTGCCGCTGTTTCTGGTTCAAAAGTGGCTTGACCTGGGGAATGCAGCACCTGTAGCCCATTTCCTGCACACGCCTGTGCACGGTGGCTCTGGATGTTTCTACTCCAGACTCAGTCCACTGCTTCCGCAGGTCCCCCAAGGTCTGGAATCGGTCCTTCTCCACAATCTTCCTCAGGGTCCGGTCACCTCTTCTTGTTGTGCAGCGTTTTTTACCACACTTTTTCCTTCCCACAGACTTCCCACTGAGATGCCTTGATACAGCACTCTGGGAACAGCCTATTTGTTCAGAAATTTCTTTCTGTGTCTTACCCTCTTGCTTGAGGGTGTCAATGATGGCCTTCTGGACAGCAGTCAGGTCGGCAGTCTTACCCATGATTGCGGTTTTGAGTAATGAAACAGGCTGGGAGTTTTTAAAAGCCTCAGGAATCTTTTGCAGGTGTTTAGAGTTAATTAGTTGATTCAGATGATTAGGTTAATAGCTCGTTTAGAGAACCTTCTCATGATATGCAAATTTTTTTAGATAGGAATTTTGGTTTTCATGAGCTGTATGCCAAAATCATCAGTATTAAAACAATAAAAGACCTGAAATATTTCAGTTGGTGTGCAATGAATCTAAAATATATGAAAGTTAAATTTTTATCATTACATTATGGAAAATAATGAACTTTATCACAATATGCTAATTTTTTTAGAAGGACCTGTATATATATATATCAACCCATATATAACAACCCAAACCAATGACTAGGATAAACAAACAGACTTATTAACATAGATGCTATATATTTTTTATTTAATGAACTTACTTTCAAGAGCATAATGTCACTATCAAATGTCCTGTAATTGTACATGTAATACACCAGGACTCTGGACACATTGAACATCTGCTCAAAGCCCTCTTTTTTGGAGAGGTCATGTTCACTCAAAACCACCTTGATTAAATAGCTCCTGCGAACAGATCAGACAGCAGAACCCAACAATATTAAATCAGTAAACGTCAGTAAAGTTAGTGTGATGAGTTGTAGATTTACTGTAGCATGTTTAGTGCGTTTAGTTCCTTGTGATTGAAATACTCACGGTCTCCAGCAGTGGGCAGCAGTAACCACCCACTGCGGGTGTATGAGTGTTCCTCCGCAGTAATGATAGTTGTTGTACTGAACAGAGGCCTGGTACTTTATGGAATAGGGCTCAACCTCCTGTCCTCCAATGATTCTCTGCTGCAGTGAGCCTGTGAATGAGGAGAATAATGATAAAGTGAGACCTCATATGTGCTAGATAAACACTAAATGCCAGCGGCCTGTGCTCACCAACGTCTTTCAATAATGTATGCACAGAAAGCAACATCCTGTTACACATGCATTAGATGAGACTGCTGTGAGTTGCTCAGGAAATGCAGTGCATTACCGTGAAGCATCAAGGTGATGAGGAGCAAGGGGTATTCAAGGCATTTCTTCATGTTTGAGGGGTCTAAAACAGAGGGTGTTTAGAGGTCGGAAAACAAATGGAGCACAATGCAGCTGTTGTATGGGAAATCAGCGTCACGTTTTACATAATACATCAAATATTGAATTACTATCAAAGCATATGTCCAACAACAAGTTACCCTGCTGGAAAAAAAAGCTGGTTTAGTTCAGCTGGTTTCAACTGGTTTAGCTGGTCCCTCAGCCTGGCCCAGGTGTGGTTTAGGTGGTTTAACTAAACTTTTTTAATAATTAATAAAAAAAATCTAAGAGTAAACATTGTCATCAATCAATCATCATTTTAAAATGTCTAGAACCGTTAATATGACATCATGTGTGATGTACACTTCTTTTGTTAAGCGAAGATGCAAAAGCGATAATAAAGACATTTATAATGTTACAAAAGATTTCTATTTCAAATAAATGCTGTTCTTTTGAACTTTCCATTCATCAAAGAATCCTAAACAAAACGGTTTCCACAAAAATATGAACTGTTTTAACATTGATAATAATACTAATAATAAATGTTTCTAGAGCAGCAAATCATCATATTAGAATGATTTCTGAAGGATCATGTGACACTGAAGACTGAAAATTTACAGGAATGAATTACAATTGAAAAGATATTAAAATGGAAAACAGTTTGTAATAATATTTCATTAATATTACTGTTTTTTTTACTGTATTTTTAACTAAATAAATTGAGCCTTGGTGAGCAATGGAGATTTCTTCAAAAACATTTTTTTTTTAATTATTCATACCAACCCCAAACTTTTGAATGGTATGATATATAATATGTGACGTTATATGTATGAAATTTATGACGTTTCCTAGCTAAAACAGAAATGGACATAAAAACTCACCCTGAGCATCGAAAGTTCAATCCTGAACAGCTAAATCCCACTAACTTCCTTCCGCACTACCTAATGTGAATATTAGTTTTGCTTTTATAGTGTAACCACATCTGTCCCTTAGGTTTTATGGTCTTATTTGTACACTAACTATTCTAAAGAACAAAAACGATAACACGCAGGACCCAAAAGCTCAGTATCTATGATCGCCTCTTCTTGTTTGATGCTATCATGTCTAAGACATTGCCTTTGATTCAAACACATTGTGCTGCTCTCTAAGGGGATCTATAGACTCTCATTTGACAAAATGGTTTGTCAGAGAATAGAATATCAGGTGACGGCAAAATTGGGTGACAATGGCAATAGGGTGGCGGTAAACAAAGCATCTGCGACAAGGCCTTTCCAATATCCCTTGACTGTGTAAATGCACATCTGTATCCTCAAGGGAGAAGCTCCACCTAGAATAATGAGTTTGCCATTTATCTGAAATCCCTCCTTGGATGTAATGAAAATGTATTCTGATAGTGCCTCATGGGATTTGATCAGAAAAACAAATGTTGATTTCTGTCCTCACATTGTTTAATAATCAAATGAGATACCAAATATGAAATTCTTATTATTGGTGCTACATTCTCTTTTATTGTGTGTAACTCATATTATGTTCAACATGTTATTGTTATTCTCTTTCCATTGAGATGGGTAGTTACAAAAGCATGGTGTGTATTTCTGAAACAAAATGCTTTTGTGAGGGACGCAGGGTTGGCAAATGTGTGCACTGCATCCTAAATAAAATCGGATGGACAACATGTTATGGAGTTGCTGGAAGAGAGGACAAGGAGGTTTACATTTAAGGTGTGGTCACATTTGCAACATTTTGAAGGCAAAAAAAGGTCCGTTGTCTGTTGTCAATAGTATAGCCATGTGTGAAGCGCAGCTTTAGGTAAATTTGAACCCTTTGCGAAATCTGCATGGGTAAATATTTCGCCCTCATGCAAAACTCCTGTTTGCGTGGATTGGATTGGATTTTTTACAGAAAACTTGCAGAACAACAATAAATGTGATTGCACCTTTGAACTATATAATTATAAGTTAACAATTAAGTCCTTTGAAGTTGTAGTTTTGAGCTTCGTTTCTGTCAGTCTTTGTTCTGTTTTCGTTGCATTTTTAGTTGGTTGTTCTGTTCTTGTTCTTCCAGCATCCTGAGAACCTTTGTTTTATGTTAAGTTTGTGAATAAACCATAACTGCTGCAAATAGTTATGTGCGCTATTTGCAGCAGTTATGCACCCGCTGCATCCGCAGCCACCAGCCCAGCGGATGTTAAGCCTGAGCCCACCGCAGACAGGGAGCCAGAGGTAATGCCTGAGCTGAAGATCATCCCGGAGCTCGAGCCTGACAAAAAGTCTGACCAGGTGCGTCAGCCAGCAACAGTCTCCATGCCTGTGGATAATACATATTGGTGGAATACGATGGGATGAAGTGGAGCCCTGTCCCTTTGACTACGGCGGATGTAAATGCATTGAACTCAGGACCACTTATATTGTTTGAGGAGTATGAAGAGAGCACAATGCCTGTTTCATCGCCCAGGACTGTTATTGATGTCTTTGATGTTCCCACCTTGCCTCCGAGCCGTTCCTGAGTTCCGAGTCGACCAAGCAAATCAGCTTGGGGTTATGGGATAGACCAGCCATGAAGCCTGCCTGTCCTGTCTCGGCCAGTAAGGTTTTTTATTAACCCCCTGTCCTCACTGCCTCTCATCATCCCTTCGTTTCCTCCTATGATGCCTGTTCTGTGCTTTGTGGACCCGCCTCCGTCTGAAAGTACGCCAACTCGACCCTTGACTGTTGACCCGTTTGCTCGCCCAAGAACCTCCAAGCTTGTCACTCAATCTCGGCCCATCGACCTGTCAACTTCACCATGACTCCTCGCCCCCTCGGCCCTACCTGGGACGACGGTGCCTATGGCTCCGCTTTGGTCAGTCGTCGCTCTGCCATCACCAAGGACTTAAGGGCCTTCATCGTTGACTCGTCCCTCCTCCCCTTTGTCTCCGTCGGGCTCCTCCTTCCCTCCGTCTTCACCTCAGTCCTCCGGCAAACTCCGGGTTCAAGTCTACTACTTCTACCTTCCATGTCACCCGGTCTTGTTGGCTCTTCACGTATCTCCATCCGCCATCCATCAGTCTCTCCGTTGCCATCAGCCATCAGTCTCAGTCGGTCTCCCCCCTGGTCCGGCCTGCCAAGTCTCCACCATGGCTCCTCCCTCCCTCGACTCCACCTTGGACATTCGTCCTGGGATTCTGCCCTGGCTCCTCCTACCGTGGACTCTTCCCTGGCTTCTCTTGCCGTCATCTCATCCCTGGCATCTTTAGTTTATCAGTGTTTAGGGTACGTTTACACGACAATGATTTGCTTAAAATTGAGAAGTTTTTCCTTTGAGTTTCCTGCGTACAGACGACACCATTGTCAAAATGATCCCCATTCACACGGATCCACGAAAACGACTAAAAACCCTTTAATCTGCAACAAGGCCATTAGATGGCGATGAAACACGATAGACTGAATACGTAATATGCATGTGCATGACGCCATTGTCTTCAGAGATTCACGTTTTTGTTGTTTACACGGAGACTGTTTTCAAAAACATGCACTTTGAAACCTGTTTTCAGGAACCCAAAACGACGTTGTCGTGTAAACGAATGGCCAAAACGCATAAAAAGCACCCTTAGTTAACAGCTCCTTAGTTTTTCTTGTTTGACCTGCCTGTTTTATTTCATTGTCTGTTTCCATGGTTGCTCACATGTTGCTCGTTTCTTTGATTGGTTCGGTTTTGTATTTATTGAGCTTCTTTTCTGCAGTCTTTTTTCTGTCTTCTTTGCATTTTTAGTTGGTTGTTCTGTTCTTGTTTTTCTATCTCATCTCTGCCTCAGTCAACTGTGACACGCTGTATTTTTTTTACTTTTGCAAAAGTCCCTTTAGGGGCTCCGTACTACCTTGCTCCAACCAAAGTGACTTAAACACTTCCCAACTTCATCAGAACGCCAATAATTCTCATATATTGTGGACATGCTCAAAGTTAGAACAATTTTGGAACAGTATCTTTTTAATTACTGGGAGGATAATGGGTTATGTCATCTCTAAAGACTCTAAGATATTCTTGTTAGGTCTACTACTGTCACAGTGTGTGTATGGCAGGAAACACAAGGAGACTAGGATTTCCAGAAACAATCACTTTTACTTCTAAACAAGACAATAAACAGATGCAGGCAGGGAATACACTCAGGTAACATAGACAACGTAACATAAGACAACGATCGACAAGGACAGGCTGAACCGAAGCAAACTAAATACAAGCATGAATCAAACATAACAAGGTGAAGACAGGTGACACTGATGAAGATAACGATAAACAGGCTGGTAAGTGAGGGAGTGAGTTCAGGTGTGGAGACAAGGAGGATTCTGGGTAGTGTAGTGCAGACAAGGACAGACAGGTGCAGACGAGGACTGTGACATTACTCCCCCCTCCCGCTAGGCGCGACCCGCGCCGTACAAGACAGTACACGGGGGGGGGGGCATCCTGGAGTCTGTGACGGGAAGGCGGACCGGGTGCAGGAGGACGGACTCCAGGATGGACCAGGCGACCATGGCGGAGCAGGACGTGGGCGAGGCCAGGGCGGAGCAGACGAACCCTCGGGCGTCCAGGGCGGAGCTGTTGGACCCTCGGGCGTCCACGGCGGAGAGGACCCTTCGGGTGGCCATGGCGGTGAGGACCCTTCGGGTGGCCATGGCGGTGAGGACCCTTCGGGTGGCCATGGCGGAGAAGACCCTTCGGGCGGCCATGGTGGAGACGACCCTTCTGGCGGCCATGACCCTTCTGGTGGCCGTGGGCCCTTGGGCGTCCACGGCAAGGGTCTATCGCCCCCCCCAAAAAAAATTAATGGGGAGAGTGACTGGGTCAGCACAATGTTCTGGGCTGGACGGAATCAGCGGAGAAGGAGTCTCTGGACTGGACGGAACCAACGGTGAAAGGGTCTCTGGGCTGGCCGGAACCAGCGGTGAAGAAGACTCTGGACTGGCTTTAACCAGCGGTGAATAAGTGTCTGGGCTGGACGGCGCCAGCGGGGAAAAAGTCTCTGGGCTGGACGGTACCAACTGTAAAGGCTCAGTGAAAAAGTCTATTAAATCCAACTCCCTCGGATTCTGGACGAGGACCAGCGGTGAAGACTCTGGACTGGACGGGACCAGCAGTGAAGAGGGCTTGGTGCTGGACGGCTGGACGGTCTCTGGCTGGACGGTCTCTGGCTGGACGGTCTCTGGCTGGACGGTCTCTGGCTGGACGGTCTCTGGCTGGACGGGCTCTGGCTGGACGGGCTCTGGCTGGACGGGCTCTGGCTGGACGGGCTGTGGCTGACGTGAAGCTCTGGCTGGACGTGGCTGACGTGAAGCTCTGGCTGGACGTGGCTGACGTGAAGCTCTGGCTGGACGTGGCTGACGTGAAGCTCTGGCTGGACGTGGCTGACGTGAAGCTCTGGCTGGACGTGGCTGACGTGAGGCTCTGGCTGGACGTGGCTGGCGTGAAGCTCTGGCTGGACGTGGCTGACGTGAAGCTCTGGCTGGACGTGGCTGACGTGAAGCTCTGGCTGAACGTGGCTGACGTGAAGCTCTGGCTGGACGTGGCTGACGTGAAGCTCTGGCTGGACGTGGCTGACGTGAAGCTCTGGCTGGACGTGGCTGACGTGAACAGACCCTGGCAGCGGTGAAGGCTCGACCAGGCTGGACTCAGGGCCCACAGTGAAAGGGGAGCCACTTAGCAACAGCAAAAAATCCAGGTACTGGACAAACGTGCCTGAGATTGCCGCTGCTGGAGCTTGTTGGTACAGGTTATCGTCCAACCCACACCAAAATATGGTTTTTAGTGTGTCCTCCTTCCAGGGTCTTTGATTTGAGAGCAAGGAATTCCTCTACATAGTTCTCAATCGGACGGCCATCCTGGAATAGAGTCATCAGTGGGTCTGCAGTGAAGATAAGGTTACTCATCTTGACCCGTAGATAGTAAGGATGGCTGGCGCGAAACAGACGTTCCGAAGCTTTGCGAGATCCCGAAGCAAAGATGATTCGAAACACTGATCCGAAGCGTGATTCAAAACACCCACGTCACGTGACAACGGCTAAATGAAGCGTCTAAGTGTTTCATCAGGTGGAGTGCTCCGCCGAATCAGGGTTTCATTGATTGGTCGGTTCGGGAACAAATCACACAATCACACAGTATAAAAGTTTTGTCAACGCATTTTCATATCGTGGGTTTTTGTGAGAGGAGTTTGGTTTTGAGATAGCGGATTTTTGGTGATATAGTGACATTTATAGTGCGATTTGTTTAGTTATATTTAGGATTTAATTTACATTTACACATTTACTTAGAGACACACAGAGTACATATAGTGACACATTAATAGATGCATTGATAGAAATATATATATATAGATTAATAGATAGATACATATATTACAGATACATATAGATTATTAGATATATAGGCTACATATAAAATAGATAGATAGATAGATAGATAGATAGATAGATAGATAGATAGATAGATAGATAGATAGATAGATAGATAGATAGATAGATAGATAGATAGATAGATAGAAATGGAGGCTCCACAGAAGAGATGCCGTACATCTGTGGTGTGGGAGCATTTCCATTTGGAAACCCCAAATAAAGTGAGATGTGTATTGTGATCGGCAGCTAGCCTACTGCAACAATACATCATCCATGATGCGCCATTTGAGGAGCATTCATCCTGCCATTCTGCAGGGTGCAGAGGATGATAGTGTTCCCCCTGTACCAAGGCCTGCTACTGACACAGCTGGGCCATCTAAGCAAGGTATGCATTGTTTGAAATATAGGCTAATTATAAGTGAAATATAATAACTAAGTGTTGGGCCATTGTTTAGAAAGGCCATGGACTAAGACATGCCTAACATCCCAATCACAACTGCCAATCACTTTAAAAACAAATGTTGTCAATATAATATTATACTTTGTGAATATACATTTTATATGTCTACATATGAGTACCCAATCTACAGCCAAGACATCATTTTGTTTTTTTTTGTCATTGTTGTATTTCTATAATGCACTTTATCTTTCTCTGCACACTGAGCATAAATATTCATAACATAACTTTGTTTAGGAAGGTTTCCAAATGAACCAGTAGACTACTTTCACGGTAGGCTACTATTTTTCCAATATATTTGTCTGAAAGTATGTTTTATCTTCTCTTTTAAAAGGCAGACAGAGGGAATTGGATGAGGCTCTTCTGAACATGGTGGTGAAGGATCTGCAGCCCTTCACCATCGTGGAGGATGAGGGTTTCAGGGCCTTTGTGAACAAGCTTGATCCAAGCTATGTCCTCCCATCCCGGAAGGTGCTTAAAACAATGGTCAGCGAAAGGTACAACACAACCAAGGAGAAGACAATGGAGGACCTACAAAAGGCGGAATTTGTTAGCCTTACGGCTGACATGTGGTCTTCCATTAATATGGATGGATATCTTGGTGTAACATGGCATTACATAACACCAGAGGCAACAATGGCAACTGTTTTACTGGATGTAAGGAGGTTTTACCAAACCCACACAGCCCAGCATCTCATGGAGGCTAAAGCCTTGCTAATGGCTGAGTGGGGAATAACCTCCAAAGTTCACTGCATGGTGACTGACAATGCATCCAACATGATCCTAAGTGCCCAGCTACTCAACCTTCGCCATGTCCCATGTTTTGCTCATAATTTGAATTTGATAGTGAAAAAGGCCCTGGATCAAACCCCAGTCATCAATGAAATTCGCCAGAAAGCCAGAAAGATAGTGGGGTTGTTCAGATCCAGCTGCAAAGCAAAGGACAAGCTTATGGAGATGCAGAGCTTGATGGGCAGACCAAGTCTGAGAATGATACAGGAGGTTGAAACAAGATGGAACAGCACATTCGACATGCTACAACGCTTGTATGAGCAACGTGAGCCAGTGGGTGCTGCACTTGCCAATTTAAACAGTGATACTGCTCCCCTGACAAGTCTTGAGTATGACATTATTCAACAGTCATTGACACTTCTTCAACCATTCAAACTAGCAACAACAGAGATGTCAGAGGAAGAGAGAGTGCCTGCTTCAAAGCTCATACCATTGTACAGGATGTTGCAGCACAAGCTTGCACAGAAAAAAGGAAATGCAACGCAGGAATCAACTGTACAATTAGGTAGGACACTATGACCATACGTGTAATTGGCCATAACTCTCATATTGTTGTCATTATTTTAATTAATATGGTTTTCTCTTGTGTTGGCTCATAGGCTCACATCTACAAGAAGGTCTGCACTCCAGATGTGGAGGGTACGAGACTTTTAGAGCCTTGGCACTGGCTACACTGCTGGACCCAAGGTTTAAAAATGTGGCTTTTGGAAATCCTGCCAAAGCCCTGGATGCTGAAAAGCACATCACACTGGAGTGTGCTTCACTGATGCGTTCAAACACAACTCCTGGTGAGTTTCAGTCTATGTTATCTTATGTAATGTGATTCATGAAATTTATACTTCATATGTGTTGTCAGTTTATGATTTGTTACTAATTGCCGTTTTCTTTTAATTCAGAACCACAAATGTCAACATCAGGCCCATCATCATCAACACCAGTTGAAACACAAGACAGTTTATGGGAACATTTTGACAATCGTATCCGTGAGACCCAGATGATACACAATCCTACAGCTGATGCCACAGTGGAAGTGAAAAAATACCTCAGCGATGCATTTTTGCCCAGAACTCATGATCCTCTAACTTACTGGAAAGAGAGAGCAGTAATCTTTCCTCATTTGTATGTCCTAGCTAAAAAATATCTTTGTATGCCAGCAACAAGTGTCCCTTGTGAGAGAATTTTTTCAAAGGCTGGAGAAATTATCTGTAAAAAAAGAAGTAGGCTGAGTCCTTCAACAGCAGAGAAATTAATATTTTTGAATAAAAATCTATAAGAAAGGGAGACATTGTGGCTTGATTTATTTTTATTAATATTAATTTTTCATGACCAAAATCACATTATGCAATGTGAAGAGACTACAGGTTACAAGCTTCATATATTACAAAAATACAATAATAAAAAATAAAAAAACACCACATTTTTTTTATTAGCTATTTGTAAAGGTTGTTTCAGATCAACACCTGCAAGTGACCACTAGGTGTCACCGTGGAGACGGGTTTCGGATTGATTCGAAGCCTCGAAACAAAATGGCACATTTGCTTCGACTGTTTCATTGCTTCACGAAGCCTCGATCTGCCCATCACTAGTAGATAGTGGTCGATCGTTCTGTCACGGTGTGTGTATGGCAGGAAACACAAGGAGACGAGGATTTCCAGAAACAATCACTTTTACTTCTAAACAAAACAAAAAAACAGATGCAGGCAGGGAATACACTCAGGTAACATAGACAACGTAACATAAGACAACGACCGACAAGGACAGGCTGAACCGAAGCAAACTAAATACAAGCATGAATCAATCATAACAAGGTGAAGACAGGTGACACTGATGAAGATAACGATAAACAGGCTGGTAAGTGAGGGAGTGAGTTCAGGTGTGGAGACAAGGAGGATTCTGGGTAGTGTAGTGCAGACAAGGACAGACAGGTGCAGACGAGGACTGTGACAACTACCTGGTGAGGTGATCCAAAAAGACGACATTTATCTTTTTAAAATTCTAATGATTGCATTTAAAAAGGCTATCACTCGGTCTTGGCTAAAGATTGACCCACCTCGGACTGAACTATGGAAAGAAATAGTGGAAGAGATACACTCAGTGGAGAAGATGACATTTTTTACATATCAAAGGACACATATATAACAAGCGCTGCAAAATGGTTTGCATATAAAGAAGCAGAACAATTTTAATACTTTATTTTGTTATTATACAATATATACAGGTCCTTCTCAAAAAATTAGCATATTGTGATAAAGTTCATTATTTTCCATAATGTAATGATAAAAATTAAACTTTCATATATTTTAGATTCATTGCACACCAACTGAAATATTTCAGGTCTTTTATTGTTTTAATACTGATGATTTTGGGATACAGCTCATGAAAACACAAAATTCCTGTCTCAAAAAATTAGCATATTTCATCCGACCAATAAAATAAGTGTTTTTAATACAAAAAAAAAGTCAACCTTCAAATAATTATGTTCAGTTATGCACTCAATAGTCAATACTTGGTAGGGAATCCTTTTGCAGAAATGACTGCTTCAATGCGACGTGGCATGGAGGCAATCAGCCTGTGGCACTGCTGAGGTGTTATGGAGGCCCAGGATGCTTCGATAGCGGCCTTAAGCTCATCCAGAGTGTTGGGTCTTGCGTCTCTCAACTTTCTCTTCACAATATCCCACAGATTCTCTATGGGGTTCAGGTCAGGAGAGTTGGCAGGCCAATTGAGCACAGTAATACCATGGTCAGTAAACCATTTACCAGTGGTTTTGGCACTGTGAGCAGGTGCCAGGTCGTGCTGAAAAATGAAATCAGATGGAAGCATGAAGTGCTCAAAAATCTCCTGATAGCTAGCTGCATTGACCCTGCCCTTGATAAAACACAGTGGACCAACACCAGCAGCTGACATGGCACCCCAGACCATCACTGATTGTGGGTACTTGACACTGGACTTCAGGCATTTTGGCATTTCCTTCTCCCCAGTCTTCCTCCAGACTCTGGCACCTTGATTTCTGAATGACATGCAAAACTGAGCAACAGTCCAGTGCTGCTTCTCTGTAGCCCAGGTCAGGCGCTTCTGCCGCTGTTTCTGGTTCAAAAGTGGCTTGACCTGGGGAATGCAGCACCTGTAGCCCATTTCCTGCACACGCCTCTACACAGTGGCTCTGGATGTTTCTACTCCAGACTCAGTCCACTGCTTCCGCAGGTCCCCCAAGGTCTGGAATCGGTCCTTCTCCACAATCTTCCTCAGGGTCCGGTCACCTCTTCTTGTTGTGCTGCGTTTTTTGCCACACTTTTTCCTTCCCACAGACTTCCCACTGAGATGCCTTGATACAGCACTCTGGGAACAGCCTATTTGTTCAGAAATTTCTTTCTGTCTTACCCTCTTGCTTGAGGGTGTCAATGATGGCCTTCTGGACAGCAGTCAGGTCGGCAGTCTTACACATGATTGCGGTTTTGAGTAATGAAACAGGCTGGGAGTTTTTAAAAGCCTCAGGAATCTTTTGCAGGTGTTTAGAGTTAATTAGTTGATTCAGATGATTAGGTTAATAGCTCGTTTAGAGAACCTTTTCATGATATGCTAATTTTTTGAGACAGGAATTTTGGGTTTTCATGAGCTGTATGCCAAAATCATCAGTATTAAAACAATAAAGACCTGAAATATTTCAGTTGGTGTGCAATGAATCTAAAATATATGAAAGTTTAATTTTTATCATTACATTATGGAAAATAATGAACTTTATCACAATATGCTAATTTTTTGAGAAGGACCTGTAGTGCCCCTTGTTCTTTGTATGTTGCGTTGTAATAAGAAAATGCTAAATAAAGAGTTATAAAAAAAACACTTCCCAACTCACAAACTTAAACTTTTTAGTGCAAGGATTTAAAACGGCAGATGACAAATTATAAGAGAATGTTATTTTCCTTTGGTGTGGATGCTAATATTGTTATAGTTATCTTAATAATTATCCAGGCCTTTAGAAGTTCTTATTTGAGACCTATAGGATTGGTTTTGTATTATAGTAGAAATTACATTAGCAACACATTAGCATTTTTAACAAGGGTCTGACTAATTATCACATACAGAGTTGGGAAGATTAACCAGACATGTTAGATCTTAATACATGTCCATTACTCTCAAGCGGTCCACTGAGTACACATTATGTGTTATGAGAAGGTCAGAGAGGTCATCGCTGCTGAAAGCCCAACTTGTTTCCTTGAGTCAAACAATGTTTGATTCATAGTTCCCCATGAAAACTGAAATCAGAACTTGAGAAACCTGAGGAACCGTGTTGATGTGATTTCCTCACCCTATGTGGAGCGGGGTTTAGTAGATATAGTGTAGCCGACAGTCAGTACCGCTTCACGTGCTCACATTATCCATGGCCATGCTGCTCTTTCTGGTGCTGTTGAAATTCGTCCCAGCCAACTGTAAGTACTGAACACTATCAGGAGCTGACCTTCTTCTTTTTGCCTGCAGATTTAACTTTCTAACAAGGCAATAAAATTACTCTTCCAGTATTTAAGCTTAGCTTTTACTCAGTATTTGGGTCAATAACATGATGTTAGTGTTTGTTTAGAATCGAATACACCTTTGATTTGATCAGCATGTTTATATGCTTTCTGAATTAAATTTCAGTTTGATGCAGAGGCATTGAGTAAAAAAAATGGCAGGATTATAGAACTGTCCTTATATTACAACAAAAAGGGCCTCACTAAATCATGTCATTTTTGGAAGAAAAAAAGTAGCTTGGAATAATCTTTTTTTAATATTTCCTAAAAAAAACTGCTTCACTGCTTATAAATATTGTACATACTTTTGTAATAGAGGAGGATCACTGAAGATTGGAGTAATGATGCTGAAAGTTCAGCTTTGCATCAAAGGAATAAATTACATTTTAAAATGTATAAAAATAGAAAATATTTTCACAATATCACTGTTTTTACTAGATTTTTGATCGAATAAATGCAGCCTTGGTGATCATAAGAGACTTCTTTCAAAAAACTAATTTATATGATTGAGTGGCAATGTCAATAAGTCTCTTAAAATATCAGATCATTTTACCTAGTTAAATATAAAGGTCCAACATCTTATATTTTAAGAGACATATTTAAATACGTCTCTAAATTATTACATTATTATCCACTCACATGTTTAAGAAAATAGTTTGTACTTAATAGTTACACCACGTGACATTATTAGAGTCATACATTTAATCTTTTTTTGAAAACGGTATAACATTTTTCAAAATCTTTTCTTTTTATCATGGACATTCTTATTTTTCAATGAAATTACCCATTTGATATGCATTGATCATGCACCTTATCAAATACTGACTGTATTAATCAATCAGATAGGCTATCATAAACCAACATTAGACGACATATCAATAATCAATAGAATATCAGGCTGTATATTCTTTTAGACTTTATAGAATATCAAGCCTTATATCCTTTCTTGGAAAGAAACTTGACCTTTTATTTAACAGGGATACTCAGGGTGTCAAGCTTGATTTTGTCAGCTGTCAATTTGAACTCAATGTAAATGAGATTAGAGTTTTATTTCATTGCCCTTTCACTGTCACCTTGAGTTCTGAGCTATTTGAAATCTTTGTTATATTGTTTTCCAGGTCTGGACTTTGTTCAGGGGCGCATTGTTGGCGGCTATACCCCCTCGCCAAATTCAATCAAATACATAGTGTCGTTACAGAGCTCGAAAGGGCAGCACTTCTGTGGTGGATCTCTGGTCCATAAGTACTGGGTGCTTACAGCTGCCCATTGCAATATCGGGTGCGTGATTTTACACCTTTTCTTAAACAGATTATCTGCCTGAACAGGCTGTTTATGAGCCTTACAGGGTGTGTAGCAGCAGAGCTGATGGCCAAGTCAGTGTGTGAGTCGAAAGGGAGAGTAAAGCAGACAGGACATGCGGTAACCTTGACCCGTCATCACCGTGTGGTACTTAATGAATGCTGGCTTATCTGCCGCTTGGCATGGCTGAGCCTGCTAACAGGGACAAATACTGTCATTCAACTCATGTCCTCTACAAAGAGTATCAAGAAATCAGATACCAAGCATATGTCTGGTATCTGGAAAGCTCTTTCTTTATATACAGTATTTACATTGTTTTGTAGTTCTGCCGTGGTGTTAGAATATCATTCAGAGGCTGGCGACTGTATTTGTGCTTGTCTTTAAGGATGGATCGGATGATGCTGGTGGCTGGAGACTATACTCTGGGTGTTTATGAGGGGACAGAGCAATACTCCAAGCCTCTGTCGCTCATCCCGCACCCTCTGTACAACAGGAGCACCAATAATGCAGATATTATGCTCATAAAGGTACATGCTCTTTGGCTCTGTATTGAACACATCACTCTTAAGTGAGTGAGTGTATAACTATAAGAGAGTAGCGTTACTAAATGAGAACAAAACTTGAACGGAATCAAGTTTGCTTTGTAATGCACAATTTTTGCAACATCGACGCTGTTATTGAACTGGATTGAATCAAATTATACTGACTTGAGCTGAATAATGACACTATTATCTGTTGTAGAGCTGCTTGTAGCTGAATTGAACTCATTTCATAATTGATGAACTGAATCAACACTGAACTGACTTGAGCTGAATAATGACACTATTGTCTGGAAGAGCTGCTTTACAGCAGAATTTGAATTTGTTTCATATTTGATGATGTTTACAATATTAATTCGATTATTTTCCTGTTTATTACTATGAAGCTGCTTTGAAACAATATGTAATGTATAAAGTGCTATATAAATGAAGGTGGCTTGACTTGAATCTGATTGGTCAATTATGGCAATTCTATATATTATTTATAAGCTTGTATATATTTTTTTTTATTTTAAATAGAGACAGTCTAACATAGTCAAACCATAAAAAACAACATAGGGAAAATCATTAAAAGAGAAAAATAAATAAACACATTAAAATGTTTAAAAACCCTTGAGGTCCCAATCACCCTGTCAGAATTAATTTCACCAGACTGGCCTTATTTCCATCATGCCTTACTTAATCAGCCCTTTTTAAACATGTTGTTGGTCAATCAGTCAGAATCAAGTATTCAACAACACCATATAAATGCTTCAACAGTTAGTCCTGGTCCTTGAATGTGGTTAGTTGGCTTTCCACAAGTGCTCATTTGAGTCCAACAGCGCTGGAACAGTTTGTTTCAGTCCTGTCAGTGTTTGCATGCTCCAGTCACACTGTCTAGCGGGTGGCCATAAGTGGCGTCGTTGAGTCATTGACTGAGGTTAAATGTGAAATTGCAAACTCTCTGAGTGCTTATTTAAATTAACTAAATGTGACCATTAAAAAAAGTGTGTTTATACTATGAATGTAGTATGAATGAGATCTGGACGTACTACAACTGTCATGTGATCTACCAGCATCAGTTGTGTCACTTGACTGTCATTCACAAATCATCTCCAATAGCCTCGTGGGATAGTAAAGTGTCCATCAGATGTGCATTTCATAATCTTGCTAAAAGCAGTAGGTCAATCTAGGCACTTTTCAGCTACTGTTTTATGAACACTGTGAATTCAGACCTATACTTCTTTTTTCACATATTGATTTTCACCTATAGTTGGGAAGCATGAGATTTGAATGGCAGTGAAGTGACACAACTGATGCTGTGAGGTCACATGACAACATGAAGAATGCAATACATCCAGATCTCATTCATAATATAGAACATACTTTTTTAACGATCGTGTTGTACTTAGTCATCAGAAGTAACTTCACAGAAAGTATACAATGTCTTTAAAATGGGCGTGAAACAGAAGTTGTGATAGTCGTTTATTCCCTATTGTGAGTGAAACAGCTTCTCGAACAAGAAAAATGTAGGGCGGGACTTGATTTTGCCCATGAGAAATGGTTGTGGTTTGCTATTGGCCAATCTCATGTGAGTGACAGGTTGCCCCGCCCTCACACCAGTAAACACGTCAGAGAAGAGATGTCATTGCAAGAGGGAGGGGAAGTTAAAAGGCACATGAATAAAAAAAACAATGATGTACACGGATTAATCATTAATACTGCAATATTCCATTAAAAAAAGAACAATCAATTTTGATTCCATTGTGATTTTAAGAAACCTTAAGGGTTATTGAATCATTCATTTAAAGCCCCCCTATAGACAATAATTTTATCCCTTAAAACTGATCTTTGATCACCAAAATGACATATTTAAAAGTTTTTTTCTTGAAAATAAATGCCTTAAATGCATGAATGTAACTCTACACCCTTGCCTCATTTAGTATACCTGGTTCTATGAATATGCAAATGAGCCCCGCCTCCACTCACTCACTCAGCTCAGAGATCCACTCTTTGACGATCACACGCTGACCTGATTGGTTACAAGTTTGTGACGTCAGAAACACCAGTGATTTCAAACCGTGTTTTTGAGACTGTCTTTGGTTCACTGCAGTTTTAAGAAGAAAATACTCATCAATGGTGTTGACTTATGAATTTACACATGGTTTGTCTTAAAGCATATTAAAAAAACCACACAGACATATAAACAACATTAAAAGCTTGATTTTCACCACAGGGTTAACCAATTTGTTCAAAATAACAGATTCATTCAGACTCCTTAATGCCACTATTGCTGTGTTGCGCGCAAATGCTGTATATTCTGCTTTAACGTTCTTTAGAAAGATATTCTTTGACAGATCAAAAATACATAAACAACTGGCAATTTTATGTTTACTTAATGTTACTTCACTAGTTCACACTTACATGCAATCAGATTTGATATGATAACGAATGCATATTTGGGGTGCTGTCAGAGGGGACAGTACTGCCCCCATCCTTGACTAGGATAGGAAACCTGTCATTGGAAAACTGCAAAACTGTCATGGGACAGAGGTGAGGGATGGCTATATATTCAGGTTTCTTCTCGTGCTGATTAGATTACCTGAACATGCTCCTCCTGAACTTCATTTAATTTCGAGTTCTTGTTTAATGAAACTTTGTAATGAAAAAAGTTCAATATTAACATAACTAGCAAGCAGGTCACCTTTCTTATGCTTTGTAATAAATGGTATAACAGTTTGATGATGCAAGTTGTGCTTTCACACCAGCCCTGATCTGTAAATCTGTCTCTGGATGCTGGTTCTTTCAGCTTAGTGCGCCTATAGAGCTGAACAGGTATGTGTCGCTCGCCCCACTCCCCAAACAGAACACAGGGCTGCTGGCGGGCCGGATGTGCCGGGTCTCTGGATGGGGCTCCACGAGTCACAGCGGAGGACTAAACCCTCTCACCCTGCGTACGGTCAAGCTCCCCATCGTCTCCACCTCCAAGTGCAACAGCAGCGAGTCCTTCAGCGGAAACATCACAGCAAGCATGATCTGCGCCGGCTCCAGAGCGGGAGGAAAAGATGCATGTAAGGTACTGTGATGACAACCAGCTCACATCCATCATTATCCACGATTCAAGGCTTGACAGGGATGTTGGGATTCTGATGTTCCAGGGGGATTCCGGAGGGCCGCTGGTGTGCGATGGACGGGTCTACGGCCTGGTCTCTTGGGGAAACGGCTGCGGAGATCCAAGGTTTCCGGGGGTGTATACGGCAGTGTCCCGCTTCCGCAGGTGGATTGACCAGACCATATACAGCCCATACTCACGATGCCTGAAGTCAGTTGGTCTTTTCAGCAGGGAAGAATAAACTTCTGTGTGTTTCCATTTATGCAATGTGCAAAACAATATTCTTTAACTATGGGCACCTATATCCTTGTGGACTTTTTGGAAAATAAAGTCTCCTAAAACATGCATTTCACATTCTCACTGGGTTATTTAATTTGTTCAATGCTTCTTCTTTTTTATGAACATTTCCACTACATCTCAAATTATGTATTGTGTTGAACAGCATTCTGTGGTGGAAATGATGGAAAAATAGTTTACAATTTCAAATACTCTTTTGTCTAGCTGAAAATTAATTTAAGCATTCATGTATCCTTATTCATGTATCCAATAGAAATACACAGTTTATAGTAATTATCTTGGTTTTTCTTTCTTTATTTGGGGCAAAATTGTTGGTTGAGGTGGAAATGACGAAAGAGCTTTTTTTCACTGTTTGTTCAGATCATCATAGTTTAAACTATAATAATTTATATTTTTTATGATAGCGTATAAAACTATTCTAGGTTTTAATGCAGCCTTCATACATAACTTTTAATAACAAACGTTCCCTGGGACACTCTACCGTTCAAAAATAAATACTTTTAATCGGCAAAGAAACATTCAAATGCATCAAAAGTGACAGTAAAGACATTTATAATGTTTATGTATACATTGTATTTAAATTTATTTATTTCTATTTCAAGTAAATAGTGTTCTTTTGAACTATATTCACCAAAGAATCCTGAATAAAAAGTGTCACGGTTTCTGCAAAAGCATGAAGCAGCACAACTGTTTTAACATTAATAATAGGAAATGTTTCTTGAAGATCAAATCAGCATATTAGAATGATTTCTGAAGGATCATGTGACACTGAAGACTGGAGTAATGATGCTGAAAATTCAGCTTTGCATCACAGGAATAAATTACATTTTCAAATAGACTGAAATGCAAAAGAGTTATTTTAAATTGTAATAATATTTAACAATATTACTGTTTTACTGTATTTATTATCAAACATGGAGCCTTGGTGAGCATAAGAGACTTCTTTCAAAAACATTTAAAAAAAATCTTATCAACCCCAAACTTTTAAATGGTAGTATAAAGTTGAAAAAGTACTAATAAATGTAAGCGAATGAATCTAAATCTAATGTGAAGGCCTCTTCAAACTACAATATGCTATACAAACTCTGAAGTAGTGTGATTCGGATCCCTTTCCTATCATTATGTGGGATAATTGCAAAAGAAAAGTATGTTGTGAATGTCTAGACTTATCAGTATACATTTTAATATCAGTTAGTCCCCCTTTAAAATGCTTATTTGCTTGGGAATAATTCCAAAAGATTTCACCAAAGGATATTAAATGCAGAAAAATTGCCATTTGTTAAGCTCAAATGCTGTGAACGGGAAGCTATAAAAGGATTTGACATTGTACTGTACATGTAACAAAGGATGTTTGCACATTTAATAGGAATGGGTGTGTCCGCAATACTCTTCTCTGGAGGTGGCATTAGTTCCAGGAGCTTTTGGTTTCACTGCCTGCACACGACACCACATGTAAGATGATCACTGCATGACAGGCCCCATGTGAACTACACACACGCAGTTTAAGAGTGTACCATATGAATACTCAGTTTCATAATAATAACTTTTATGTATCCGGGGCATCATTCATTACATAATTAAAAACAATAGGTAACATGGAGCGTAAAGGTTAAACCAACCAACAATAAGGTCATATGGGAACAATGATGTTTTTGAGGGGGCTGCTAACATGTTTGGAATAATCTGATGGATCTCTGAATAGTGTTTCATGGGAAATAAAGTGCAGAACAGCACGTTCCCACAGGGCAAGCATTGTGAATGAATATTCCACAGAAAAATGAGCAAGGAGTGTTCTTTATTCTCGTGCCAGGCTCCATTTACTAAAATATTCAGCATGTGCAGAACTTGTGACTGATATAATAATTACTATTAGTTATTACTAACTACTAATTACTAGACTTTTTCTTATAAGTTGACCAGTAATAATTTTATTATGTGAAATGTACCATAAAATATTTCGGGTATATGGTTGCAATGTTGTTGTTGTTTTTTGGGGTTTTTTTTTTTTTTGGTTATTGAGGTTTACATCGGTAACAATTCACTCCAATCTTCCACTTTAGACATTCTGCTGACTATTTCCAACTCCTTGTCAACTAGTAGTCATTAGAGTATTAGTAGACTGTCTGGTAGAAGTAACTTTGCAACTACATGTCTTGTTTTACTTGTTTTACTAACCCTAACACCTACTAATACTCTGAGAGTAGTTGCAAAGTTACTTATAGTTATGGAATATTGCAGTATTTATTATAAATTATTTATCTGTAAACATCTTTATTTTATATTTTTTAAATTCATGTACACTCGTAATCTGTAATCAAAATAACTCCCCCTCCCTCTTGCAGCGACATCTCCTCTCTGATGACGTGTTTACTGGCACGAGGGCGGGGCAACCTGTCACTCACATGAGATCCACCAATAGCAAACTCCAACCATCCAATCAATTCCTGATGGACAAAATCAAGCCCCGCCCTACATTTGTTCTTGTTCCAGAAGCTGTTTCACTCGGATACATCACAATAGTGAAGAAAAGACTAGCACAACATCCGATTCATACCAACTTTAAAAGGGAATATGAAATGCAGCCTCTATCTTTTGATATTGACATCAGAGACTGCGATTCCTGTCACACTCAGTTGAGAAGCTGTAGTCCATTAACACATCATTTCCAAGCACAAACTAAGCCCGTCTTCTTCATCTTTCCTCTCAATATTGAACTGTCTGAAGCCTTAGAGTTCAAATGACATCTCTGGAAAGAAATAGGCTGGTTTTTAGCAAACCAAGACGACGCACCAACTGAACTGTGTTCACCATTTCAGCTATTCAGATCAGACAGAACAGAACAAAATGGCCTCTCATTCACAGATGGGAGGAAGCGGTGCATCTCGCTTCTGCTGCTGGATGGATATTTCTGCAGTGGAGTGACAATGTCTGCTGCTCAGTCCTGGAAAGGTTATGACTATGCCCAGTGCAAAAGATTATGTTCTCAAAATCTTGGACAGAGGAACAAACCCCCTCAGCTCATATCCAGATTGTGCCAGTGTGACTTCAGCATCATTCCAGCTTCTGATATTACAAAATGAAAACCTATGCACAGAGGAGGGGTGGGGGGGGGGGCGCGCATCCCATATTACTTTCTCTTGTGATTTGCAGGCATGTTTTAATATCATATTCTGTTTGCTCAGGCTTTGACTTAAAAGCATGTAATAAGGATGAAATCACCAAGTAAAGAACAGGCTCAGAACATTTCGTCTCTTTCTACAACTAAGATATGAAGTCTTACAAAATGTAGATGGCATTTTGGTAGCAGATTAAAAGTGTGAAACATTTTGAATCAGGCCTAGCTTTGATTTGTTCTTTTTCTGACTCCTGATAAGTTTCACTAAAAGGTCTTTAAAATTTCACATTGAAGCTAAAGAACATGCAAGATAGATAGATAGATAGATAGATAGATAGATAGATAGATAGATAGATAGATAGATAGATAGATAGATAGATAGATAGATAGATAGATAGATAGATAGATAGATAGATACTGTTTAAAATGGAAAAATATTAAAGTCAGTATGGCTTAACCAACATCCATAATAGCATTTTGTTACCAAGCATAAAACATAGGCATATGTGTCAAGGTTAATATATCACACATTTTAAAAACATTTTACTTGGGAAACATATGTTTGAAAACTTTATAATGATTTGTTTTATTTAAGGTGAGAGTTATTTGATTGTTTACCTACATACGTTTTTAGAGTCATTAGGTCATTAGTCGTTGCTAGTCATTAGCAGCAATTTTGTAAAGAATTATATAAACGTTTTCTCAAAATATATGAAATCAACATAAGAAAGGGTTAGTGTTTAATATGTTGCAAATGTGCTTTAAACTAGAATTAAATTAAAAGATCATCTCGGATATATTTATGTGCGAATGACAAGTGGAAGCATCTTGTTCCATGGACAAATAGCTTGGAAATTTCCCAAGATTAATATTGGCGATAGCTGCAATGAAAGAGCTGGAGAGGAAGCCCGCGCCTCAGTGACGTTCATTCTCCATCAGGGATCTTTGTTTTGCATCGCTTCCCAATTTGCATTTGTTTCTCAGGTTTTCCATACGACGCTCCAGCCGCCGAAAAGCCCCGAGCGCGCAAAGGCGCATTCCAACGTTGGGAAATTTGGAATAGTTGAAGCGGGCGCGAGCTGAAAGAAGGAAATTACATGCGTTCGCCCCGCGTCCCAGACAACCACTCGCGGAGACACGTGCCATAGAGGTAAACAGCAGACAGATTCGCTCGACAAAATTCACCTCGCGCTATCGATTTAGCAGAAGATACTGTAGGCACGGTTAATTCATACAGCATGTCGGATGTATTACCGTATAACGAGGACAAAATGACTCATTATGGCAACGACGGGGACGAGGAACACCTTTCCTTCACCTGCCGCCTCCAAGACACCAACAACTTTTTCGGTGGCAACCAGAATAAACGACCACCAAAGCTCGGGCAGATCGGGAGAAGCAAAAGAGGTAACGCACAAAGCCTTTGTTTATTACACAAACAGATGATGCGAAATGCAATGTTGCGCTTCCTGATTATGCCTTTACTCACGACATGATCAAGTGTCAAATGCTTAAACGCTCTGTTTTATGCTTCGGTTTTTGGATTCTGATACAGTGATGTATTGCGCCATTTCTGTTACAAGTATTAAAATTCATGGCAGCATGGAATCTCCGTCTTTGTGCCAGTGCATAGCGTGAGACAATAGCTGATCTGTGAGTTGGTCTCTTATCATCTACCCTTGTGTCTCTGTTCATTAACAGTCATTGAAGAAGAAAACGATGGCCAAGCACTGGACAAGAGCACAGAGAAATCCTCGTCGGCGTGAACGGACCCAAAGACTCCTAACCTCTCTGATGTGTATATCCAAAGACATTGTGAAGAGGCTCTCTCTCCCATCTGGCGGCAAGCACTCCACACATTCTCCTTTCCCTAACTCCATTGTCCAGGGTTTACAGCGTGACGGGGCAGCGGACTGAACCGGCGGTCCGGAAGAATGGCCCAGGGGGGCTTGAAGGAATACTGTGTTTTCCAAACTATACTCCGAGATATGTGCAATGACAGGGTTCGGTCTCATTAAAGAAACTGGGCTCTACTTTTCTTTCTTTTTTTTATTCTAATGAAGCAATTTGATAGACTGAGCAAAACGGTACCATTAACATCAAACTAGTATCTTCCCGCTTAACCCAGTAGCCTACTGGTGGTGTTAATGGTATACTAGCAATGTCCACCTTTTCTTCCACAGTGGACCTCCAAAGAGGTTTCACTATGTATGTAAAAAAACAAAGCAAAGCTATTTATTAAATCTTTGGATACATATTTTGCAGTGTTGAAGGTTGAGCAAACGTTTTATATAGCATACCGATGACGAGAAGTGACTTTTGCTTTGGATAAATGTTTTGTATGTAGCTTAACTGTGATTCTCGTGATCTGCTTCGTTTCATTTCATTCGTTTGATGTTCGGATTCAATCTGGAATGTCAGTTTAAAGACAGTAACCTTATAATCGTAAAGTATATTTACTGTAGATGTGCCAAATTATCCTGAGAGAAACATATATTTCTGTGCTTTCTTCATGGGTATATTAATATTGGGTAATCATGTTTACAGGGCTCTTTCATACTTGTGATGTATTCTAGTCATGCATGACGAACCTCAAGACCTTAAGAACGTCTTCTTGAATATAACATATTTATCTCACAGAACATTTCTACGGAATATCTGTTATAATAAAGATTTTGAGAAACATTCAAAGAGAACGTTTTTTTTTTTCTCTCCCCCTGACACATCTCTAATGCTCGGCTGAAATCTGTGCGTGTGCACAAATCCAGGGGACGTGACATTTCCGCCTCTGCCACAAGCTTTCAATGATTCATGGTTTGGGATTAGCATTGTCAAAGCGCACCATCTAAAATCCAGTCCGCTGAGATCAGGAGGAATCACGTGGCGTGTCAGAGCAAATATTATCTGCAAACTGTACGAGTGAGTTTCCCAGAGCTTCTCCTGCCAGTCTGGAGGTAAAACGCTGGCTGGATGGGCTGCCATGGCAACAGATTCACCTCCCATGAAATTTCCATTGTGTCCACCAGGGAAACCACAGCAGAGGATCTGACAATGTGGATGAATATTCAATCCACATGTTTGGCTGCATTCGCAAGTAATATTGTATGCTGTGGCATGTGTCACACTTTTATTTGTCCTTGTTACACGTTACGTGTAGTTACTGTAGTAATTACTCTAACACCTAATTTTACAGTCCCGTTCCCCATGTACATACTACTTATTAATAACTAGGTACTAACTCTGAACCTACCCCTAAACCTAACCTTAACCCATGTAGTTACCTTATATTAACCAGTTCTTTCTTAGGTAAGAACACTGCAAGTGCACATACTGTAAAATAAAGTGCAGCCATAATAAATATAAATTATGCATAATAACATGCAACTAACCCTAAACCAAACCCCAAACCTAAGCCTATAGTAAGTACATATGGTAATTATTATTACTCAGTACTTAAATGCATAATTGCACCATAACACAAACACCTATAAAATAAAGTGTAACCCTAGTAGCCTATCCCTGTACTAATGCACTTTAGTAGCCATGATACAAGTGCCTTTTACCTACTTAGCACCCTGCCAAAATTATAAACCACCCTGAAAGGCATAAACGGGGACACTCATACTAGTTGGAGATAGAGACATTTCCTTAAAAGTAAAGAGCAGTCTGAGGTTCTACTATGAATTTGTGTGTTCAGATTGTGACATCATCGTGCGTTTTAAAAATGTCACAAGCACCAGGGAACACCATCTCAGCTGAATAACGTTAGCTCATGCCAGAATGCGTTATGCAATGCACAAGGGAGGGCGGCACTGTGTAGTGGCAAAGTTTGCCTGGTCCCGTGTTTGGTAGAGACATGCAAATAATCTCGCGGCTGCTGATTTGCATTTGGCTTCTATGTTTTGCTTTGGTTTCAGCGGGGGCTCCGGGTTTGGGTTTCATGGGAGCGCCCCGACTGAAGACAATATGACTCGAACATTTTCAAACGGATACCTGCAGAGGGCTACATGATCAGAACAGGGAAATTTTGTGGTGGAATTGGAAATGAACTACAGAAGGTTTCTGGAGAGACTTGGTTGCTGCAATTAGTCTAGTATGAAAATCACTATTTGGAATGTTTGTTTTGCTGACGTAGTTCATTCAGAGGCTGAAACCGACTTTCTCGTTTGTTTTCATGCTAATGGAAGTACTTTATTTACCTCGTTTGTTATCCGTTGCCGTGATGCTGTCTGACCAGTGCTAATCAGTCAGTATCTAACCACCATAAAAAGCCATCACTTTAAACACTACAGTCAAAGTCCTCAAAATATTTTAATAAAACAATAATTTAATAAACCAACTCATTTGGAAACAAGAAAATGAATAAATAATTAAATAAGTGAATAATTACACATACATTTACATTATATACTGAAGGAGTGGATTCTGGAATCCACTGCTGCTTCAATGTATATCTAATGAGTGATTATAATCAAGGTATTAATCAATATTTTCCTTCTAAATATCAAATGAGTTGAATGATTTCTCTAGGCTTATGAGATTTTACTTTGTTATAGAAGTTACCATTGTGATTACTGAAATGTTCTTTCATGTATTCTTTAATGTCTGTATGAAATATCTGTTTAGTGACTGCGGGTCTTGCCCATGCTAGGATTACAGCAACAATGCTTGCTTATTTAGCCCGGCTTCCAGAAATGAGAAAGGCCTTTAACGTGTTAAAACGTATAAGGGTCATTGAAGTCTATAGTTTAAGGGGTCTATAGTTTAAGGGACAATTTCTTTGTTAAAGCCTTATTTTCCAGTTATATTAAAGTGTCCTCTCCTTGAGAGAAATAATGTATTATCTTGATGTTTTGAGAAGACTCTCCTGTTTATAGTTAGAGCCTGGCCAAATCCAACCTTGAAAAAGCTGTGTGTCGGTGTGTGTTTTAGTCTACATGGTTACAGGTTAAGGAACAACTGCATTATTGGAGATTGACTGAGTTGTTGTTCTGGACAGTCTGGCGCCCAACAACCCAAATCTGCGACCTGGAAGGTCACGACGTGCCTAAATTCAGGGTCCGAGTGCCAGCTGCATAATAGATGGAGATATGCCTCTGTCTATATGTATATGTGTGGAAATTACTATGTTTATCTATTTCTTAGCCAATGAGAATCATTCAACCTGAAGCAAGGACGTAGCTTAGACCTTGGTGAAGGGTATCACTGCTGTGATCTTTGTAACTGTAAGCGGGTCGGCCTACGAACTCTGTGAGTCTTGAAGCTGACTTCTGCCTGATGAAACTGCAAACTATCTTCAGTAAAAATTTTCTTTAATTTATTATAATTCTGACTCTTGTCTTAAATTGACTGCACTTCTGACTCCGGGTCTTAATTAATCATTTATCTGGTCCATGGGTCCTTTAACTGTAAATCCCCTAACAATAAATACCATAATATATACCACTTGCTCCCTTGAGAGCTATATTGATTATGCGCTGTGGCTAAGTGGTTCTTCTCTCACTGTTGGGTTGTTTGAAGACACCAGTTACAGTTGCTCAGTCGCTTTCTCTTCTGTCCACTCCAGCCATCCTAGCATCAGAGGTTTTGTCCATCGAGCCACTAAACACCCCTGAACTCCTCCCAAGTCCTTCACCATCTACACTCATGGCAGCACAAGAGTCTCGGGTCTCGAGCCCGGAAGATGGTATCGAGTAGCGCCGACCTGGGAGCGAAAGCAGCTGATCCTGCGGTTATTTCCCAGCTGGAAAGCGCTGAAGACATCTTTCCCTCTCATGTCCCTACATCCACAAACCACGTCCAAGTCCGTTCCAGTAATTGAAATACCCGAGCCCATTCCAGTGAGAGAAATTCACTAGTCTGTTCAAGTGAGAGAAATTCTCCAGTCCGTTCCTGTGAGAGAAATTCACCAATCTGATCCAGTGAGAGAAATTCCACAGTCTGTTTCAGTGAGTCATCTTACCCAGTCTGTTCCAGTGAGAGAAATCCCAGCGTCTGCTTCAGTCCTAGTGTCCAGTCACTAGCTCGTTCCAACCTCAGAGTTCAGTCCCAAGCCTGCTCCAGCCCCAACGTTCAGTGATAAGTCAATTCCAGCTCCAGAAATTGCTCCAACCCATGAGCCTGCTCCTGAGTCTGAGCCAAGTCCAAGGACTACTAAAGCCTCAGCACATCATTTAACCTCAACTCAAAGGAGGAAGCAGAGGAAGAAGAAACGGCCCTCTGCCAGTCCAGCCCCTGAACACAGCCCAGAGTTGGCTCCAGTCGATTTTAGTCACGAGTCTTCTCCAGCCCCAGAATTCAGTAATGAGTCCGCTCCAGCCTCAGAGTTCTGTATCGAGCCCGTTCAGGCCCCATAATCTACATTGGAGCCCACTCTAACCCCTGAATCAGCATCATAGCCCACTCGTACCTGTGAGTTACCTTTAAATTTACTTCCAGTCCTTGAGTCCGTACGATAATTCCCCCCAGACAAAGAGTCAGCTCCAGAGTACAGTCAGATGAAAGATCCAGCCCCTGACCAGAGTCCAGTGAAGGCTCTCACCCCAGAGCTCAGCCCAGTACCTGCTCTACCCCCAGAATCCTCAGCTAACATGGCCATCATGCCAGAACCCAGTCAAATACTTCCAGGCCCAGAGGATTCAGAGACCCCTCTACCAATGATTGTTGGTATACCAATCATAGTAGGATGCCCTGTTACTTTATCCGCTACAGTAAAAGACCTGGGTGTTACATTAGACTGCAACCTGTCTTTTGAAAAGCATATTTCATATGTTACAAAAACTGCCTTTTTCCACCTTAGAAACATTGCTAAGCTACGTAATATGCTATCAGTCTCTGATGCAGAAAAGTTAGTTCATGTATTCATGACCTCGAGACTAGATTACTGTAATGCTTTATTAGCTGGTTGTCCTGCATCTTCAATAAACAAGCTACAGTTAGTCCAACATGCAGCCGCTAGAGTTCTTACTAGATCAAGAAAATATGATCATATAACACCGATTTTATCATCACTTCATTGGTTACCTATAAAGTTCCGTATTAAATACAAGGTATTGCTTTTGACTTATAAAGCTCTAAATGGTTTAGCTCCAGTCTATTTAACGGATGTTCTATCGCCTTACAATCCATCGCGCTCTTTAAGATCACTAAATTCGAGGCTTCTGGTCATTCCTAGGATATCCAGATCCACCAAAGGAGGCAGAGCATTTTCACATTTAGTTCCGAAGCTCTGGAATAGCCTTCCTGATATTGTTCGTAGCTCAGACTCGCTCTCCCAGTTTAAAACTAGACTGAAGACGCATCTATTTAGCCAGGCATTCATATACATTTTTTTTCTTACAGTTACTGTAAATTCGGCCTCTAGTTCATAAACACCAGAGGAGAACTGGCCCCCGACTGAGCCTGGGTTCTCCCAAGGTTTTTTTTTCTCCATTGGGTCATCTGATGGGGTGTTAGGACACCATTAGGTCACTGGATGGAGTTTTTCTGAGTTTTTCCTGCCACTGTTGCCTTTGGCTTGCTCAGTTCAAATTAATTAACCAATCATACCATTGATCAGCTCTACCAAACTTGGATGTCTTTTTTCCAGTAATAAACAAACATTGTTAAGTTGTTTTGATTGATACTGTGAAGCAGCTTTGATACAATCTGTATTGTGAAAAGCGCTATATAAATATATTTGACTTTACTTGACTTGACTTCTCCCTGTTACGACGGTGGCCATAATGTGTGTTTGGGCTGCACAATGCTCTCCCACTCGTATCGAAGTGGAGGTATTCGTCCCAGTAATTCCTGTTTGCCCTGAGACGATTAGAGATGTTGTTCCAGAGTTTTCAGTTTGTCCCAGATACGACTATAAAGGTAATTTACCAGTCTTCTGTCTGTCTAGATACGACCACGGAGGTCGTTCCCTAGTTCAGTTTTCCCAGATACGACCAAAAGGGTCGTCCCCTAAATTTCTGTCAGCCCTAATACAACTAAGAAGGCCGTTCCCGAATTTCCTGTTTGCCCTAGTGTCAAGGTCACGGAGGCCAATCCTTCATGGTCCCCTGAGCTACCGGCAGAGCCCTGGTCACCTGCTCCCCACTGGCCATCCTGTCCAGCACCAGGACAACACCGTTCCACCATCTCCAACACTCGGCATCTGCATTAAATTAGACTGTTGTCCACTGCCATTCCTTCTACAACTACCCATTTCTCAGTTTCTCACCTGCTTACTTCAATTGTCTGCCAAACCTGCAAATAAACCTGTCATTTGGATTTTTCCTGTGTTGCATCCTTCTGTTTTTTTTTTACATTTAGTATATATTACATAATATATATTACATAAAAACAGCTATTGTTTTATTGCATTTATCATTACATTTAAATTATTAAATGAAGCAATGTATTTACATAATAAAATGTGATGTATAATTTTATATATGAAAATATATAACACAGATATTGTTTTAAACACATATAACCAACAATAAAATATTGTTAAATATTACATTTACACACACACACACACACACACATATATATATATATATATATATATATATATATATATATATATATATATATATGCTGTTTTAAACATTTCATAATATTGCCTTATAATGCATTTAAATCATTGTTAGTATATCATTCAATCATATAATATATCATACTTGTTAAATGATTGACATCAAAGTGCGCAATATGTCACACTTCTCTGATCAAACTGATCAAGATCATCTGCTGGTTTTAATTGTATATCAGTGATACTGAAGTTGCAGTGGATTTGTTTAGAGGCTGCTTGTTATTTTGTAGGGAGTCTGAGTCAGAGAGGCTCACTCAGTATGTACACCATGAACACCAGAAGGCTACATACACTGTTGGCTGACTGGACTGTTTCCATGGTTACCATTACAGGTTTTTGCTCTCTTTGCTACTGCAAAGTCGTCAGTGGGAAGTGTACGAGAATGTTTCAGAGAGTGATTTTTGGTGCAGAGGCTTCAAAAGAAAGCATTTTGATAACAATTATGCTTTTTTTTTTTATGGGAATAATCGTCTCAAGCCCTCTGTGGAAATCTTTCAGTCTTGCTTACCGACAGTCTCTGGAAATGAAAATATGATGGCAAATATGATGTAACGGAGCTACAGCTGCTAATTAAAATATCAAAAATCATATTGTGTTCCTCTGATTGGCTTTCCGTGGAGGATGATGTAACCCTGGCCTATTGTGTAGTTCAGGTTCTGAGGAAAACAAGTTCAAATGCACCAGCTGTCTACAGCTAAACGCACACCACTAACAAACAGAAGCAGAAGCAAAGCCTATCAATACTATAGAGGTCACTTCACAAGCTATTACATAGAGATCGTTTTCAGGAGGGAACAGAGTGGGCGCTTTGTCTCTCGTGGCATGGAGCGACTGTGTAAAAGCCCTGGGCAACATGGCTGGTAACTGTGTAAGTCAAGCTTTTGAATAAAATATGTTGGCCCAGATTGAAATCCACCATTGGTCACTGGATTAGACCAACAAGTCTAAAAGACGTTGTCCCAAACAAACTATTAGAACATCGACTCATTCACGTCCTGATGACAGGATTTGAAATAAAGCACATGACGAAGCATTAAAACTTAATTTATGGTGGTGAATCGTGCACAACGCCCCTTCTATTGTATTACTTCCCCTCATATTGAGTCCTTCAAATAAGCAACATTTCAGATTATTGTATTTACACTGTAGATTAGATAAATCAACATTCTAAAAGCCATTCCCATTCATAATTTCTTCCAGATGAAAGGGCACCAAATAGCTACTGAGTATCAGTAGGCCTATTATAAAGAAACTAATGTATTATTAAGAATGTAATAAGGCAGTACTGGGAACATGTTATTGGAGAATGATTGCCTGTCTACCAACACAATAAAGTACTCACCTCTGGTCATTCCAGTCAGAGCTCTGTACATGATGTTTGTCTCACTTTACTGGCAAAACAAGTCAATGTTTGCATATCAATCTTCTTCTTGCAGTTTTATTCAAGTAGCACGACTAGACATGTTTTTACGGAGCCTCTAAAGGGACATGGTGATGGAAAAAATATGAGATGGGAGGAAAATTTCAATGCTAGTAGACGGTTTGCGTTCCACCAAGAAACTTAGATTCGCTTTTCATTCCCCCGCAAAAAATGTTATGTTCTTTGCGAGTATACGCAAAGTTTCTCGAGGGAATGGATCATTTTTCCTCCCATCTCATATTATTGTATTTTTTTCCTTCACTATGTCCCTTTAGAGGACAATTTTTTTTTTTAAATCCCATAATTTACTGAGTTATTTAAAAAAAATATCTAAGCTTTATAATGGGAGTAAATAAACCCTGAGATTTTGAAGGCCAAAAAAGCGCATCCATTCATCATAAAAATAATTCATATGGCTCCAGGGGGTTAATAAAGTCCTTCTGAAGCAAAGCCATGCGTTTTTGTATGAAAAATATCCATATTTATAACTTTATAAACTATAATCACTGGCTTATGGTAACGGCCGTACACAAGTCGATTTATGACGGAAGAGTGACCTCTAAAGTATTGACAAAAGCGGAAGCGCAGAGAATTGAGCAAAACAAAACACGGCTCTAACACAAGTCTAAAATTAGAATTTTTTAAGAGAAATGTGGGAGGAGCTTGAGTTTGTCACCCAGCCCTATTTGAACCGCATGAGGTGTCTACTCTCACCTAAGCTTACGCTACTCCTACGTCATGCATGGGGTCAGAGGTCACTCTTCCACCGGAAACCAAGCTGAACGCGGACGGCCAAAGAATACTTTGTTTTCTTGAATTAGTCCCTCACACCTGTTTCTGTTCAGTTTGGTTACGTTCCCCATGTATTTAAGCCCTGTGTTTCATTCTCCCTATACGCAAAGTACGCAAGTTGCATAGGGCCCCCGAACCACCAGGGGGCCCACTTGCTCTCAAAGATGATTTAATGCCTAAGGCCGTGTGTCCACCAAAGCGTTTTTAGCCAGCTGAAAACGCTAGACGCCTAGCTGTGGGCGCTTGAGAGCGTTTTGGCAGCGCAGCGTTTTTTCAGTTGAGATGCTTTGTTGATATGACACAGAATATCCGCAGCACAGTTTACTTGTAACTGATTTCGCAGATTTTCATACTTAATGTTTCATACTAAAAATTTATTTTTCATCCATTTTGTTTGGTTAGCTGCTTTTTGATGTCGTTGTACAGAAAGAATGTTGTGACAGTTTGTCGGTGTGGTATTTGTCCCGCCCCTCCTCCACCGTGATTGGACGGCTGGGTATAAAGTGACAGTGATGAGCGCTGCGTTTTACCCAAAGTTGAACATTTTTCAACTCTCGGCGACCAGTAAAAAACGCTGGGTGCTCAGCGGTTGAGCGTTAAATACACGCTCAGCGCCTCATTACGCTCATGGCGTTTAAAAAACGCGGCGCTCCCATTGAAAACAATTAGAATTTTACGCCAGCTGCGTGAAAAAACGCTTTGGTGGACACACGGCCTAAGTCTGTGTGATTAATTGGTTTACAAGGATTATGAAAACATAATATCACATTCAAAGCGGTGCGCTGTCGCCTCCAAATCCAAATTAGTCAAATCACGGACTGTCATAATCAGTCTCATGCCAGACTTACTCGATACTAAAAAGGAGTTAAAAGCATATTGAACTGCGAAAGTGGCTTTCTGTGCATGCATGGACAAGTAAAGGCTACTTAGGGCTTCTGGTGTGCGCTTAAACAGAAAAATACACACAAAAATATGTCAGAATGTCTGTCTTGGGGAGTTTTCACTTAAAGAGTAACTAAACACTAAAACAACTTTTTTCAGTTAATGATCTGTAAAAATGAAGCTTCATAAATGCCGTTCATTGATTCGAGTACATTTTTTGACATTTGGGTTTAAAGTAGTGGTCGACCGATATGGGTTTTTTGATGGCCGATGCCGATATCTTAGAGAGCTGGGTGGCCGATGGCCGATATAAGCCAATATAGATATATATAGATATATATATATATACACACACACACATATACATATTATATATATATATATATACATACACACACACTTTATATTTATAGAAATCAATATTTAATAAATTTGATAAATTTAATAAATATTTAAAAATCTTTAAAATAAACATGCTTAGGCCCTATACTTTAGATGGCAACTTCTTGAATCTGCAATCCTATTACAGAATTTTTCACAAATAAAGTAATTGTTTAAAAATATATGAATATGTGAATAAAAAGGAAGTAAACACTGTAACAGGGCATTCAGTAATCTGGTAATTAATCAGTAATCACTGATAATCATATTTTTTCAAATAAAGACTTTTTTTTTTACTTTGACTTTTGACAAGGTAACGCTAATTTTACATACAGCACACAGTGAAAACGACATGAATATGACACAGTGGGCCACCTGATATAGCACAGCATATTTTAAAATGAAGGATTTAAAGTGTTTCGATCGAGTCTCCTGTGAAGCCGATCTTCTGTTCGCATTCACTCACTTCACACGACCGTCATTCGCAGTAACACGTTTATGCAGGCTACAAATGCACACTTCACAAGATATCACAGCTGGATTCGATTAAATCTGCAAGGTTTGTGAAATTAAATGTTTATTAGATATTCAGAGATTTGTTTGCCTTTTCGGTTACAAATAATATAAAAGCAAACGTATTACTTTTTCGCATACCATTTACTTTCTTTGACCAGTTCTGTAGCCACCGGTTCTGTCTAACAAAGTATTAGATCTGACTGACAGAGATCGTAAACTAATGAAGACGGAGAATGTGAGTGAGCGCTGTGTGATCAGGCGCTGCCGTTCTCTTCTCAGGTGCTGATGTTCTCAGTGCCGCCCGTCAAAATAAAAGTCCGCAGCGCCGTCAAAATAAAAGTCCCGCTTCCAACACATCGGCCAATCAGAAAAACTTATCGACTAGTGGTCGACCGATATATCGCCACGGCCGATTTATCGGCCGATATTTGTTTTTTTTAAAATATCGGATCGGCCGATAAATCGGCCGTGGCGATATGTCGGTCGACCACTAGTTTAAAGTGTTTTAATTCTACAATATATGGTGTAAAAACGTCTGAGTGC
The DNA here is from genome assembly GCA_026230005.1 of Gila orcuttii. Classification (NCBI taxonomy): domain Eukaryota; kingdom Metazoa; phylum Chordata; class Actinopteri; order Cypriniformes; family Leuciscidae; genus Gila; species Gila orcuttii. The sequence goes on along the minus strand of JAPDVR010000022.1, from coordinate 8,607,279 downwards.
TGCCCTCTTCAGGTTGAACGGTGGCTACTGCAGTTGAATTGTCCTATTGGATGTTGTGGTACCAGCTAACCACGCCCTTGCCTACAGAGAGACACATGTCTCAGGTGCACGCCCCCCCTCCGCTGGGCTCTGCACACTTTTCCAGCATTTTTCAAATATTGCCAGTGGGTGGAGTCAGGCTCTGACCAGGGGTTTAGTTACCTTTTAAACACATTCAGTTATGTCTTAAGTGAACATAAACAAAACTGTGCTTTCGGTCTTAAAGTGACAGCCGCCTAATAAACCTGCTGCTGTCTCTCATTTAATGTTAATCAAACAACTAAAGAAAACAAGAGAATCATTAACTGCTCTTCACTGAATAACTTTAGTAACTTAGGGAAGAATCAATTTCTTTTTATTTTTAAGTGTCTATGCTGTTTTTTTTTTTTGTTTTGTTTTTTTACATTTGGTTACTTTATTCAATTTCTGTACAGTAGGCTGTTATTTTTAGTAGGCTAAATTGTTTATTTCTTTTCTATCTTTTTTCTATTGTATTTGTCCAATTGTTTGTAATCAATTGTTATTGTATTACTGTTTGTTGACTGTGAAACTGCTCTGAAAGAACAGATTTAAGGGTTTGAGGCTTGAGGGTCATTTTGGGGTTTTTATGAACACACTGATAGGGGCCCCTTAAAAGTTTTGTTAAGGGCCCCCAGAAGTCTAGGACAGGCACTGCCGGTATCGTTGATGTTTATGTGGTTGTGTATCTTTTCTCCTTGTGATTCTCCAGCATGTTTCCTAGTTGGATTATGATTAAAGACTTTTCGTGGATATTCCTTTCGTCATGTGCTTCATTACAGCACACATCCGTGACAGCTGTATTGCATACACTTGTCGTCAACTGAATCTGAGAGCAGATACAGATACATTTTTTGTGAACTGAATACTCTGTCAGAAGTGAAGGTGCATTTCGTAATCTTTCTTTCTTTAGTTGCCATGGACACTTGCGAAGTTTGTCATTATGAATAGCAAAGATGAAAATAATAGGTTTCCCCTCTTTCCCCCAGTTACGAATACTTTTGGGAAGAAAAAGATGCCTCTCAACACAAAGTGATGTAATCTTCAGACACAAGCAGATCGACACTCAGTCAGCCTATTCAACAAGAGAACAAACCAGAATCAGTTACTTATTAAATTAACAAGAGAGCCAGACCAGCAATCTTGATAGTGAAACACTTGAAATACTCAATCAATAAGCAAACAAAAAGAGAGCTTATAATAAAATTTAGATCTAAATATATAAATAAAACCATAGTCTGTTAACATATTTTTAAAATTGATTCAGAAACCACTTATATGCTAGTTAGAAATCTGTGTGGCATTATTAGGCTAGGCTACTATTTATTTGAGTAAATAAAATCTTATATTTTAAATAACCTAAATTTTGGGTGCAGTTTTTTTTGTTGTTGTTGCTTTTTATAAATAATTTACAACAATGTTAGTAATAAATGTGTGAATAAAATAAATTAACTGAATAAACAGCCTATATTTTTGTATTTTGTGAAATGTTTGAACAAATAATTAGCCTTTATTACTTGAATTGATATTCTAGTTGCTCTTCTTCTTTTGTGCTCTACAGAAGAACGTCTAACCAGGGTTGTGGACTCGAGTCGTATGACTTGTACTTGACTTGGACCCGAGTCCCAAATTTGATGACTTGCGACTCGACTTGACACAATCAAAGATAACTTGCGACTCGATTTAGACTTTGACAACAATGACTCGCGACTTGACTGGGACTTGAGCCCTGTGACTTGGAAAGACTTGACCTACCTTCTAAAACCACAGATCAGAGTTGTAATCACTGTATTATTATAGCACTGTATCATTGACGCATGCACTTTTGGCACTGAGCCAGAGAGTTATTGATATAGTGCGTTCAGCAGCGCTTGTCAGTTGTCATTTATCACACGTTCAGACAGTTTTTAACCAAATAATGGTTTTTTTTTTCTGTTTTTTTTTTTTTTTTGCTTTTTTTTCAGGCATTTAAATACACAAGTACTAGCGAACCATTTATTAAATAGCGAACCATAATTAAAAAAACAAAAACAAACAAAAAACACTGATGTCTAAGCGGAAACTACTCTCTCCTCCCCCCCACGCCCCCACATCAAACGCACATTTTATCCTATAGGTAAAAGTCTTCTCCCTGTTCACCAGCAGCCACACACTTTCATGTCTTTCGGGAGAAATGGGTGGATTTACGTTTTGTAAATATGACAGGCACGTTGCCCCAAAATGTGTCACGTGAAACTTGATACGTCGCCATGGAAATGGGAATGTTCTACAATTACGGTCGCGTTAACAAAGTAATTTAACCAGGGACTCAATATTTTAACTTAATGTGTAGCAAATCACAATTAATTTCCCCAATGAACAGTTACTTTTATTTTAAAATCTGCATTGCAAAAAAAGCCTTCCTGAGATAAATTAGGCATATACATTTCATTTCCTATAGTAATTACACTGAGACACTAATTTGTGCAAAAAGCACCAATGACTTGTTTAAGACCTGAAGCTTATAATCGACTCTTCACTCGGGTCGGGACTTCACTTGGGACTTGAATGCAAAGACTCGAGACTTAGGCTACTTGTGTCTTGCAAAACAATGACTTGGTCTCACCTCTACGTCTAACAGACAAAGCAGATCAATAGACAGTTCCCCCCTTTTTTAAATATACAATGTCTCATTCCAGCCAATTCTGTTCCTCTGTCATTGAGATCTGCCTGTCTGTGAGAATGTTCCAGAAGTGTGGGGCAGCATCTACAGGCAACGCAGAGAATTACCCATATCAAAACTTGCTCTTGTATTGCAACATTTGTGAGACTGATCTAAAGAGCATTCTGTGATTTAAAGACTTCTCATGAGTTTTAACAAACATGCTGTGATTTAGAAAAATGAAAAATACAAACACTAATAGTAGGCTAAATGTACAGATTGCTGTACATGCAAAGAAGAATGTGTGAAGAGAGTTATACAGGTCTTTGCATAGCCTATGCAATATATAAAAAAGAAACATTTAAATATATTAAAATAGTGAATTTTCATATTGCACTCATGGATTTGTTCAGATAGCTTTAGCATGTACAATTATAGAATCACATTTACACAATAAATTTTGTATTACATTCGTGGAGATAAAGAGACCTTGTGAAGGAGATGGCCGAAAGGACAAATGTTTGACTACTAGGCCTACACTCAAAAATCTCCATCTTATTTTTTTATACTGCATAGAAATGCAGTTTGATAATGTGTGTCATGTAATAACATTACAGCAGAACGTTTAACCAAGTAAATCTGAACTTGTTTCAATCGATCCTTATAGACTCCACATGTATTCCTCCATAATAGCCTGCACATGAGTACAGTAAAAACTTATAAAATTATAAGCAAACAATTTAAGTTTAGGCTTAAGTTTGGTCGATGCTAAAAACTACTTGCCTTTCCTTATTCAATAAATATGCTGAGAGGAGGAGCGTGGACTAAAATATATTGATAGGCCTATATATATTTGATACAAATACAAAAGACTTGTTCATGACAAATGACCTGTCCCAGAGAAACACGTCCCGTTTTTAAAAACAGAAGTAGCCTATTTTAGTTAAAGTCGGCATGATAGTCTTTTCTTATTGTGACGTAGCCTGACGTCGTCATACTCAGATTCTAGTCGGAATGTGAGTCTGATACTGCTCCATTGGGCTGTGATTATGGGGCGTGTGTCAACCGAACCAGGAAATAAAAGGCCTCTGCACTCAATTGGATAGACCTAGAACCAATCAGAGCAACGGAGTAAGTGATGTATGTTGAGAGATAGATTAAAGTTGATAGATTAAACTTTTTCCAAATCCCGTAGGAAGGACGGCAAAAACATCTTTCCCATCGGCAAATGCCTTGATCGCGGTTCTCTGTTCCTCTTCTAAAATTAATGCGCTGTCTATATCTTCTATAACACACGCAATAGCGGAATATACACAACTCAATTCTCCAGCGGCAGCCATGAATTCAACCCAAGCGCTCTGATGACGTAGATGGTTACGTTACCGTTGCTCACATAGATATGATGTCTATTGTTGCTCATCTGTCCATCATCATATAAAGCCCGCCCTGACAATTTGATTGGTACGAACAATTTTTGTTCGGGTATAATAGCTCCTCAACGGATCGAGTCAAGACCGAACTTCCCGACCTAAAAATTTTGTGGGCGGGGTTCGGGCTGGCATCCAGGCTAATTGTGACGTATATCCGAGTGAAATAGCTTCTCGAACAAAAAACGCATTTCTTAAATATCTTAGGTTGATTAATTTTTTTTTGTGAAAAATTACAACTTTTTTGGTTATGCCACTGATGCATAATCTTTTCGTCTGTATGTGTTTAAACTTTTGCTTTTATTTTTTTGTGAAACTTTACATGAAGATTTTATGTAATTTCATTAGAGGTTCTATCTGTTCTGTCTTTTCTATCTGTTTATTGTTTGATGCATTATAATAAAAACAATAATTGGATGGTTGTCGTTTGCTGTTGAATTTACTTTTCATTTACTTGCCCCTCGTGTCAATAAACACATCATCAGAGAAGAAAAGATGACATTAGCCTACAAGGGGGGGGGGGGGGGGGAGTTGTTTTGATTAAAGATTACGAGGGCACATGAATAAAAATAACAAATTACAATAAATGATTAAACGTTTATTATACATACAGCAAATTTTTATTTAAAAAAACGAAATAAAAGAAAAGAAAATAATTGTCCATGTTGATTTCATGGTGACTTTAATCTTACAGCGGAACGTTTAATAGGAACCATGTACACACGAGCCTGTTTCTGCCCGGAGGTGTGAGTGTCGCAGTCCATAAGAACTTGAAGCGAGGACCGCCACACGCCATTGTATGAATTTGTTGCATTCAAGTCTTTTTCGTTTAATTTTATTAATAATTTATGCACAGTTAGATTTAACAGTCCACTGTTAAATCACTGACTCACGCTTTTAAGGAAAAAGTTTTTATTTAAAAGTAAGGACATGGCAACAGATTCGTGGGCCCAGGCTGTCGATGAACAAGAAGCCGCAGCGGAATCGGTGGGTTGAAACTCAAACTAAACACAATAATTATAAGAAACTGAATAATTTAATCAAAGATTTTACGAAACAACAATTCACTTGGTTGTTTAACTGTGCCGTTATATTGTTAATCAATTAACTTTAAAGCTGTTGTCGCAGTAACAACACAAAGCATGCTAACTTGGGTTCAGATCAGTTTAGGCGCTTTAAACAAATTGCCTACAACGCGCGCGCGTGTGTGTGTGTGAGAGAGAGAGAGATACTGTATAATATTAGTGTAACTTAGTATTACTGTACTAATGTTTTAGTTGCTCTTCTGTTACTTGAATTGCGTATCCTCGACAAATTGTTAATAATACCTAACGTTACCTTTTTAAAGCTGTGCATGCATTCAATCGTAAAAAGTAATTTATCTTTAATTTACAGATAAGCAGCTTGCAAATAAACGAAAAAGATGACAAGCCGAAAGCTGAAGCAAATGGTAAGAATGCTTGTTCCTCAATACTTGAATGCATTGTTAAGTGAGATTTGTATTGTTGTGTTTTGAGCTTGTGGATTCCAATGATGAATGAGGTTGTTGATTTCTCTTACTTTCCCTTTATTAATAAGGCGCAAAGACAGAAGGAAATGGCAGTAAAACCGAGGAAGAGGATAAAGGTGATTTATGATTTAGATTCGCAGCATCATCACATAGTCACAGTCTGTTTTCTTCTCTTATCTAAGTTCAGTTTGGTTTGAGTGTGTGTATATTCTCTTCATGGGAGTTGACTAAAACTGATCTAAATTGCAGACGACAAGGCAGCACAGTCCCTGTTGAATAAACTGATCCGCAGTAATCTAGTGAACACGACCAATCAAGTTGAAGTCCTCCAGAGGGATCCGAGCTCTCCGCTGTACTCGGTCAAGTCATTTGAAGAGCTACGATTGTGAGTTTGACTCTTTTTACACCTTCCTGATTGCACTGCAGTAGAGATGCACCGATTACAATTTTCTAGGCCGATTTTTCATTGAGTTTGACTTGCCGATTCCGATTTCATTTTTTCTCTAACCACTTTACATCACACACAAATATTTATTTTCTCTCTTTTCTTTAGTAGAACATTTTGCATAGAACATTTTTTGAACAGTAGCTAATCGCTATAAAATGTAACTATATAAATTACTCCTGGTGTGGGAAATTCACACACATCTTAAGTGCAGGGTTATGGAAGAACCATTTCCTCCTTTTTACATCCAATATCCAACTAAAAAAATGTTAATTTCAAAAAGAAATGTTCTTTTCTGACATGGCCTACTCCAGTTCTTGTTAAAACACACCAGACATGCAAATTCTGTACATTTTGGGCACTTTTTGTGTGAAATCATATTTATTTTGTCCATCAAAAGTGTGCTTTTACTTTAATTGAGCGTGAGCAGTGCACAAAAATAGACTCTGCACTGAAACCCCCGCTTCACTGCTGCTCACGCGACGCTCATGCGCTGCTCCTGCTCCCGGTGTGAATGCACTCATTGATTAACATGCACGTGAAAAAAATACGGCCATAATTCACGAGGTTTCCTACATGTGTGTTCCGTGTGCACGTGTGATGCTGATGTTGCACGATGTTAATCATGCAGCGCCAGAGTGCATTTGACCGGCATAACATCGGCATATGTCAGACTGACCGGCCGATCACGTGAAAATCGTCCAATTCCGGTCACCAGCCGATCAATCGGTGCATCTCTACATTGCAGCTTTAATGTGTGCAGACTAATGTAATAACTATGTAATTTCATGATATTTTTATTGACCAAGTAAGATGTACTTGGAAAAACACAGATCTACTCTAAGGTAGGGGTGGGAATCTTAAGGTACTTAACTATCCGATTCTGGGAGTAACGTTCCGATTCCCAAAACGATTCTTAACATACATATTACTAATTATCCTGCTGTGCAAATGCATGAACTTTACATTTTCACCAAAATTGGAGTTACTATGCTTTTTGTTTATAGTTATATCAGTTTGACAGTATTGCCTTATTAAAAATGATTATTAAGATTTCTTTCAATACTTTTATTTTATTAACAAAGTTATATTCAGGATTAGCTCTGAATGACACATGGTAAGCCATACAATTGCAAAGAACAATCATTAAGAATAAACGGTTCTCAATTTACAACTAAGTGTGACAGTTGTTCAATTGACAGTTGTTCAAAACCCCCCACTGACCGGGTAATTTATTTTGCCTATTCAGAATTTGGTGGAAGCTTTGCTATTTTCTCGAGGGTCCTTTGACTGTAACCAGGAGTGTTCGTGATTGGAACAGAATGGTGTTTCTCCAGCTCTGAGTGGAACCACGTAATACGTTTCTTCATATTAGTCGTGTTGCCGAAATATTTGAATTTGGTGCCACAGACTTTGCACACAGTATGGCTTTTATCAACGACACCTTTTTCGGTGTCTTCAGAAAATCCCAAATGTTGCCACAAAGTCGATTTCAAATTTGATGGAGCAGGTCGTAGTTTGTCCATTTTATCTTAAACAAAGCCAATTCACCAGCATACGAACGTTTGTCTATCATCAGGTTTTTCTGTTTGGCCAGTGACCGCGCGCACACAGTGGTGAAGTGGCGGTTCGAATTAAACACAGAATCGATTCTGAATCGTTAGATAATGAATCTCGATGCATCGACCTTTTCTCCCACCCCTACTCGAACTAGTGTATACACACCCTTAACTTCTCTTGGTTCTTTTGGCTCGGACCAAAAAAAGAAAATAGCTGCTTTTCCACTGTGAAACCAGTGCGAGCCAGGGCTAACAGCGTGATGTACGGGGCCAATGGCCTTGGTCCTCAAGCACAGAGGCCCAAATCGTGTTTTGTTTCCACTGTCGAGCCAGTAGCCCCGCAGCACTGCCCTAAAACCTGCCCTTTACACCATTTCTGACCCGGGCACATAATCGGCAACATCTATGACGAGAAAAAACATGTATGCTTGAGCATTTTGTCCTTTTTAGGGTCGCATCTTGTGACATCATGTCCTGGTTTTGGTTTGTCTTTGATCTGTTGCAATAATTTTTCTGTCAAACCTCACTAGAGTTTGTTTGGAAGCAGACTGAGACCCATCTTTTCAGTTCTCGGTCTGCTTTTTTGGGGCACACGAGGGTTCAGATGGCAGCGTTCACACTTTTGTGTTTTATTTATTTATTTTCCCCCCAGAAAACCTCAGCTGTTGCAAGGAGTGTATGCCATGGGTTTCAACAGGCCCTCCAAAATCCAGGAAACTGCATTGCCCATGATGCTCGCTGAACCGTAAGTTTTTCTTTTTTTTTATTTAATCTATTTTCCTTCCATCCTAATGAGAGCAGAGTTTGAACACAACACCTTCTTCCCCTCCAGTCCACAGAATCTCATCGCTCAGTCTCAGTCAGGCACGGGTAAAACGGCTGCCTTTGTGCTGGCCATGTTAAGTCATGTGGACCCTGAAAACAAATGGCCTCAGGTGTGTAAACGCATAAGAATCAGTGGATGAAATGCATGCAAATAATATTTTAGTGTTAAAGTGACTGTGTCTCTTCGCCTAGTGTCTGTGTGTGTCTCCCACGTATGAGCTGGCTCTGCAGACAGGCAAGGTCATTGAGCAGATGGGGAAGTTTTACCCTGAAGTCCAACTAGTGTATGCCATCAGAGGAAACAAATGTAAGTGCTTTTATATTTTGGAATTAAGGTTTACTTCATAATTCTTTAGCAACACATTATCTACTGCATATTTTCTTGACTTTCAGAATTTTAGTTGACCCCTTTTTAAGGCTGTGCAATATATATGTAAATAATGTCGTGATATGGTTTAGTGCGATTGTCAAATCGCGCAGGCTACGATTGAATTAAAATGATGCGCTACCCATTTCAGACTTCATGCGTGTAAATGAACACCGTGCCACGCTTCATTCTGAAACTAACAGCGCAAAATATTTATTTGCAGGCAACAGGTCAACATAAAAGCTTGATGTAAATATTAGTATTTTAATTTTACAACTTTTTTTACCTTTTATTTTACAGCACAATAGTATTACAGTATATTTCTTATTTGGTTTAATATTCTTAATGTAACAGTTATCTAAAAATCTATTTATATTGAATTGGTTAAAAACAGTGAAAAGTTAAAAGATAAAAAAAAGTTCACTTTATGGTCTCTTTGAGGTTTAAGTTGGTTCCTGTAATAGGCAAACACGAATAAGTTTTTCCCAAATCATTCAGTCCTACAACAATTTTGCACTCAAGTCCTCATTGCAAAAGTAATTTCCGTTTAAAAAAAAATTTGTATGCAGATGTTTTCCTCCAAAAAATCCCATTCACTTTAGAATGATTAATTCTTTCCAAATATAGTTATTCAGCAGATGATTTGAAAAGTCCTGTGATCTTTTAATATCGCAGAAAAACAAAATATCAATTTCAAAGTTTTTTCCAATATCGTGCAGCCTTTGATGTCCATGATGTCTCCGTCAAAGGATAATTACATATTTATTACTTCGGATTAGCATGCAATAGTTGATATTGGCTGGTGTGACTGTATAATTGTGCATGTTATTGAGCCGTGTGTTTTGTTTGGTCCAGTGGAGCGGGGAACAAGACTACAGGAACAGATCGTGATTGGCACTCCTGGTACTGTTTTGGATTGGTGCCAAAAGCTTAAATTCATCGACCCCAAGAAGATCAAAGTGTTTGTGCTGGACGAGGCTGATGTCATGATCGCTACTCAGGGCCATCAAGACCAGAGCATTCGTATCCAGAGGTACGTGATTTCCCTCATAGTTTGCTAAATGTCTAAGTGGCCTAAGACCACACATCTCAACAGGCTACTTTCAATAGGTCAAATATATTAGCAATACTTTTAGCTGTTGCTATGTGTCATGAGTAAGCAACTGAGTAACGCTGTATCGAGCAAACACGAGCATCTCTCTTATAATAAGCATTTTTTGACATGATGCGCCACAACTGTTTGAGGAGTTCATGATGTATAATCTTTGGAGGTCTAAATGCAGTGATTTTGGCTTGGACTTCAGTAAACCTGGAGCTGAATGTCTTTTCCCATGTAATTAGACTGTAATTAAAAAAATAAAAATAAATTCTCTAGAACACTCGAGAGATTCATACAAAAACAGTGAATCATCCATTAATTAAACAGGTATTTATGAATGAGACACTGAATTAATAAGTTTTAAACATGTTTGAATTAATGATTCAATGTGTTTTTTTCTGGAACGTGTTATTCCGTAGTTGTCTGATGTATGTATTCGTGATCTCCATTTCAAACAACACAAAAACGATTGTAAACCAAATAGATTCTAGGTTTATCCTGAATTAGGGGCCGTTCACATATCGCGTCTAAAAACGTGTGGAAAGCGCTGCCACGCCACTTTCTCCTTTCCACAAGCGCTTACTCTCCCATGGCGGCCCCAAAGTCAGGAATCGATAAGCGGAATCGAAATGCGTGCGTCTTATTGAATCCCTGGTTTTTGGACATTTGTTTTTGGTTCTCGATACCCAACCCTACATGTAATGCATCAGTCATGGTCCCACACACAGCTAAACACCCTCTGGCTCCGCCTGCTACAGTACCCACGCCTCAAACTCTCACTATTGGTTGAGCTGTAAAGAGACTGAAGCCCCTTTCACACAGAGATTCCGGAAAATACACGGATAAAGTGACCCGGGATTTGACCCGGGTTCGTTTGATTTTGGTTCATTCACACTGCCAGTGATTTTCTGGAATCAGAGAGTGCGTTCACACACAACCCGTAAAAATCCCGTAAAGACACGTGACGTGCAATGTCTCAGCAGCGTCTATAGTTTGCTTATGAGCTACGATTTCTCTCTGGAGAAACCACGCTTGTGCATTTTTTTTCTCTGATTCGATCATAAACTAGCGCATTACGTTTCACTAGCCTGCTTTCACTTCACTTCAGCGTAATCATTACGACACGGCATTGATTACGGCTTTTGTTCACACAGCGCGCGTTCTGGGACTGATCCCGGAAATGTTACTAGGTCCCCAACCCGGCATCGATCCCGGAATGTGTTTGCGTTCACACAGAAGGCATTCTGGCAATTTCCCGTGATCAACGCGCTGTGTGAAAGGGGCTTGACAGATCTGAGCGAACTGCTCTCGATGTTTAGATGGTGCCTGGGAGACTCAATGTTTACCATGAGTGGCATACTAATCGTAGTCAACAAACTGGGTTAAGAGAATGTATTTTTAAAAATTTGCATTAATTGATTAATGTCTTTTGAATTGCATTAAGTATTACAACCTTGTTTTTTTATTTTTTTTTATAGGATGCTTCCTAAAACTTGCCAGATGCTCCTGTTCTCTGCCACATTTGAAGAAACTGTGTGGAACTTTGCGAAGAGGATCGTTCCTGACCCTAACATTATTAAACTCAAGCGTGAAGAGGAAACTCTGGACACCATCAAGCAGTATTATGTCATCTGCAACAGCAAGGAGGAGAAGTTCCAGGCTTTGTGCAACATCTATGGAGCCATTACTATAGCACAGGCCATGATCTTCTGCCACGTAAGTACAATATCATTTATTGAGGAGTTATTTAATTTCCTTTTAAAGCACAGAATGAATTGGCCCAACTAATGTAATGCATACATATTCCTGAGTTTAATGATATGATTTTCCATCACAGACCAGGAAAACGGCCGGTTGGCTGGCAGGAGAGCTGTCCAGAGAAGGCCACCAGGTGGCGCTGCTCAGCGGAGAGATGCAGGTGGAACAGAGGGCAGCGGTCATCGAACGTTTCCGTGACGGCAAGGAGAAAGTCCTTGTTACCACTAATGTCTGTGCTAGAGGTGAATGTCATTTTACCTGTTATACCGCCTAAGGTGTCCAACTCATTTTTTTTTAGCAGATTTTGACTAATTGCTGCTTTTGCAAACATTTTTTCTTCTAGGTATTGATGTGGAGCAAGTTTCAGTGGTCATCAACTTCGATCTGCCAGTGGATAAGGATGGCAACCCTGACAATGAGACGTATTTGCACAGAATCGGGCGTACTGGCAGGTTCGGCAAGAGAGGGTTAGCCATCAACATGGTGGACAGCAGATTTAGCATGAACATCCTCAACCGCATCCAAGAGCACTTCAGTAAGTTCAACCTTCATTCCCCATATTTAACAAGTGAAAGAAATGTCCAGGATTAAGTGTAATCGGCAAGGCAGGGACATTCTGTTGATGTCCCTTAATTTAATGCAAAAATCGTGTTTATAATAATTCATAATGGGTTAGTCCAATTGTGTATGGGGCAAGGCAATGGAATAAATTATTAAAATACACGCTTTTGAAAGTTAAAAAATTTTCTTTATGAAACATAAGCTTTTAATATCATTAATATAATAGTATCAATAAACAAAAATGAGCTGCAAAACTCAGTTTGACACTTTTTTTTTTTTTTTTTTTTTTTTTTTTTAAACCTTTTTGGGGGCTGAGGCTTTTTTTTTTTATATATAAAGAACCTGTTTAGCAAGGACATTTAGACTCATTACATTGATCAAAAGTGAAAATTTATAGTATTATGGAAGTATTTGGATTTCAAATAAATGCTGTTCTTTTGAGCCAGAAATTTTCCATCACAGGAATAAAATGCATTTGACAACATGTTAAAATAGAAAAGTTTGCATTCATTTGCATGCTGATAAAACTTTAACTTTTGGTCCATGCTGTTCATGAATTTATATCTGCACTTTTATATATTGCCATGTTCTCATGGTTCTGAATGTGGGTTAATTCAAGTGTCTGTCTTTTACAGATAAGAAAATCGAGAAGCTGGACACAGATGATTTGGATGAAATTGAGAAAATCGCTAACTGAGCGTCCGTCTTTGTTCTTCTAATAGGACTGTGCTCACGCTACATTTTAATTCAGAGGCTGGAAGAGCTGTGCCAGAGAGGATGTTTACATGTGCAGCAGTTTTATCTCAGATGGTGTTTTTAATTGTTTCACTCTTTGTACTTCTTAATAAATTTTGAATGTGTAGTCTAAACATCACTTGTAGGAGAATGCTACAGCAGCGGTCTGGGATATGGACACAAGGAATATGCCTTTCAATATTAACGATTGCATCATGCACCTTTTAAATTGACTTTTAAACAGCCTGACTGGACTCCACACCAAGGACTCATTTTGCTGATGGGTTATTTATTTTTTGTAATTCAAGTATGCATGGTTCTATGTGTCATGAAAAATTAGCATTTTTGGTCAAGTATATTTGTGTTGTATGAAACTGGGTGCAGCTACATTTGATTCTGTGACACTCCAAAACTAGGAGTCAAAATGCAGGGTTTATTTAATCATGAGCGATTGCTGTTATGGTATTGTTCGTCAATATTCAATACCTCACGAAGTAAAACATTTCTACTGAAAGGATGCTGGCTGTTATTGGCTTTGAATTAAAAGAAATAGTTGCCAAAGTCCTTTTATTAGTCTAAAATCATGAAAAAGCCAAAGATTTGTGCCTCCATAGGATTCGTCAGTACTCGGTTTTACATGGAATAATGCAAACTGGTCTAGTCATTGTAATGAAATACTGTCATGTATATTTAATAAGTACAAAGAGTGAAATAGTATATTCAACAGATGCAGTGTAATGAAAGCAGATGTGTCATTATTTGTGATCCCCATCTGCATTGAATTGTAAGCGATCAGGTTTAAGTACACAAATGCAACTGAAATTGTAACCGCAGAAGGCTGTCTCACATTCCCATTTACAGCCGCCTTAATGTAAAAGGCAGATGTGAACGCATCTACAATCTCACTGTATAGTTCAGGGTAGACATAGCAAATTATCATTTTATATGGAATGTTTTAATTGAACCACTCTAAACTCAACCGACACTGCACTCGGCTGCATTATATACGTATATTTTATTCATTGGCATGTGAGGTTGGGGTAAAGTGTGTCAGTCGCATCTTTGAAGGGAAGGGATTAGATTGATCAATACATCATCTGATGCCTTGGTCATTTGTCTCAGTTTGGTTCAAGCTGTCAATCATATTTGACCATATTAAATAGAGGGTTTTTTTATTTTTTTGGCATTTTTTCATGTGAACAACATTGATGTTAAGTCTATGATAAATGAAAGGACTGTCTAGTAACCATCAGATAATAAATGGTGTTGTCTATTATCAAACACATTCCTGCATAATCATTGTTACACTTTTTTAAAGTATGTAGCTGAAATAACCATAATGCTTGAGGACAATTCATTGATGTTTCCACTTTGCACCACAAGGCCGGTCACAGTGATTTGTCTCATGTTCACCTCAATGAAGATGCTTTTGTAACAATTTCGCTTCATTTATCACTGTCTATTACAAGCAAAATGTTTCTAAGATATTTATTGGTTTTCAACAAACATGCACTTACAGATGACAAATCAGCCATTTGAAATTATTAATAATTTCCATATTTCACCTCAACTTAATGTTGATGACAAAAAAGTATGTATCGCTTTGGAAGTTGTGTTGTGACAGACTCGGTGTGTGTTTGGAGCTGATCAGTGACTGTCTGGATGTTACAGGATGAGGAATGTTTGTGCAGATCTTGATAAAACGAACAAATCCCGCACCTCAGGTTTGCTGCATTTGTGCTGATATTGATGTCTGAATGATGTGTGGTAGAATAAAACGATGAATCGAAGTATCTTTGACTGTCATTGGTTTTATTTTTTCTAATCGATATATTATCTATACAGTTTACAATAGGCTATATCTTTAAAGATTAAGGATACAATTTGTTAAAATACATATATTTATAAAATATAGCCATAAAGATTTATTGAATAATGTTCGCAATCAAACTGTTTTGGTTACCAAATACAGAGACATTTCTCAAATGATCTTTTTGAGTTATCTTTTTGGGTGAACTATCCCTTTAATTCCCATTTGAAACCCATTCATTTCATGGCATTATTTAATTGTAGTGTAAATGCATTCATGCCACCTCTGAGCTGCAATAATAAATAGAAAATATTTAAATACCAATTAAAGGGATAGTTCACCCAAAATTGTACTCACCCTCAAGCCATCCTAGGTGTATATGACTTTCTTCTTTCAGACGAATACAATCGGAGGTGTATTAAAAAATATCCTGACTCTTCCCAGCTTTATAATGGTAGTGAATGGGGGCCAAGATTTTGAAGCCCATAAAAGTGAATCCATCCATCATAAAAGTAATCCATACGACTCCGGGGGTTAATAAAGGCCTTCTGAAGTAAAGCAATGCATTTGTGTAAGAAAAATATCCATATTTAAAGGGGTGGTATAATGCCCCTTTTTACAATATGTAAAACAAGTCTCTGATGTCCCTAGAGTGAGTATGTGAAGTTTTAGCTCAAAATACCCCACAGATCATTTTTTACGGCATGTTAAAATTGTCCCTTTTTGAAGGTCAGTAAAGACGCGTCGTTTCGTGTGTCCCTTTAAATGCAAATGAGCAGCTGCTCCCGGCACAGAGGGCGGAGCTTCAAGAGCCTGTTTGTGTGTGTGTGTGTGAGAGAGAAACTGTTCTGCCTTTATGTTTAAACTGGAGTCCGACAATGATTGAGAGATTTAAGAAGTGAAAACATGTAGAATGCAACAGGACATCTCTGAATGGTTAGTTGATGAATTTATGTTGCTGATGTGGAGTTAACTATCTTCAAGTCTTTGAATAGCATATTCTGTGTGATAATCTATAAATTCGCTCGTGTGAGAACTGTTGTAAGATGCCTACAGAGTGACATGCTATTGCATTTGTGTCACGTACCGAATTGCATGTGAAAAGACGGATGCGACAGCTTGAGCAGTCTCACAAAAGTGCTGTACTACACCAACTCTTCCTCTTCTCTACATGGACTGGTGTTCTCGGGGGCGGGGTTTATTTCATTTTAGGGTTAGTGATGTCACTAACCCGGGAGGAATGTCGTGTAGTCCCTACCAGCCGTTTGTTGTAGTCCTTAAAAAGCGATTTCTTTAAAAGCACATAGCAACAAACACTCAACAAGCAACATTACACACTAACTAAAGTTAGAAAAGTGAAATCATAATCAAACCACCCCTTTAAAACTTAATAAAATAAAATAACTAGCTTCCGACAGGCCGTACGCATCAATTTACGGCGAAAGAGTGACCTCTGACCCGAAGCATGAAGCGCAGAGAATAGAGCAAAACAAAACACCGCTCAAGAATTGAGTCTAAAACGAGAATTTTTAAAGAGAAATGTCGGAGGAGCTTGAGTTTGTTTGTGAGAGTACTTTCTAACCTCTTCGCACAATCTCTCGTCTATTGCCACTGCATGCTTGCGTTCCGGCCTGTTCTGTTTATGCAGTTTAAAGTGAAGTATACTTTGGCCATATATATATATATATATATATATATATATATTTGTGTTTCAAGTCAATCCATTTAGCTAAAATACTGCATTGAAAAATCAGTATCCAGAAATGTATAAATGTGTGTGTATGTAGAACACACAGGTTTTAAAACGGGCAAGTGCTGAAGAAAAATAATAAAAACAATACTTTCAGACATACATTTTTTTAAAACTATTTTTTAATAATCATTTAAATAATTATATCAGTGTCCAGTCAGCCAAGATCTGTTAGAAAAAAAGTATACACACATTTAATACTGATGTACTTTGCTGTCCAGGACTACTTGTAGAGAATGGCTGTTAGAATGTGTGTGTACTGCACACTATGCACTGTTTAAATACAGTACTATATATATATATATATATATAGAGAGAGAGAGAGAGAGAGAGAGAGAGAGTATACTACTATTTAAATATAGTATATAAAACAGCATGCATTTTACAACAGTGTACATTTCAAACAGCAGTATGCTACACTGATCACATGACCTCATGCTGCATGTTTAATTTAGTGAGTGCAGTCCACATATCTTTTCAGAATTGAATAAAAACGTTATATTAAATGTAAACGTTATAAATGTTACATTTTCAATCCAATTTTGTGTTAAAATATCTATGTAACAGTTTGATCAAATCATGAGTCACCTTTTTAGCAGCACTGGTTTCGGAAACATTTCTTTCCATACATTTTTCCCATAGGGATTTAAAAAAAGTCTTTGTTAATAAGCAATGAAACAAGCCAATCAGCTATGAGGTGAACCATAACATTACAAAGTATTCAAAAAATCACTTAGAGCACAATTGACTTGTCACGATTCTCTGATAGGTGGAATTTTTGTACAGCATCATGGCTAATATAATTTTTCACCACAAATCCATGTTAAACACGATTATTTTAAAAATAAGTTGAAATAATGCAGGCTGATGGCTTCAAAAGAAGTGAATATCTTTAATTATCAACCTCATAGCTCACAGTAGGTCTGTCTTTAATGGTTTATAAGTTGTCTATAAAAATTAAATTCCCTATGGAGAGAATTAATGGAGTTTTCCGGAACCCGACTGTTGCACTCAGGCCAATTCAAGAGCTTTGCTTTGTGGGATATGTTGTTCTGTACAGTGTGTTCTGTTTGAATTGTTCTGGGTAGTCTAAAATTTGCATATATGCTCAATTTACATACATACTGCATAAAGAATGAGAACATTCTGACCCAAGCTGCCAGTTCTCACCTGCATCTCTGTACTGTACATTGGTCAGAAACAGGCCGTGGGCTGGGGCGGTCAGGTTATTTGGGAATGCCAATGAATCCCGTGCCTCTAGTAGCTCCCGAATCTGACTAACAGACAGTCTCCCCTGACCAACAGCAAGCAGCGCCCCAGTCATCCTCCGCACCTGTGAGGGCAAACGTCACACACTAGTGCTATTATACAACATCAGCCGCTTTTCATCACCAGACACGCTCTTTCAAACTAGTGCAGAGTCACACATTTAACACTAGGAGGCAGACATCCCATAATGCAACATAATCATCATGTTTTTAGGGAAACAAAGCCTGTACTTACTTGTCTGTATAAAAAAGACCTACTTTTAAAACTGAGTTCCCAGAACTGAATATCTCTGAAAGAAAACAGACAAATACAAAAATTAAAGAGGACCTATTGTGCTTTAAATTTTCATGAAAAAGCTCTGCAAAGTTACAAAGTACTTCATATATATATATATATATATATATATCAGTAAGCACTGTTTCTGAACTCCCTATAATGACTTGGACGTAGCAGAGCCAAAAATGGTATTTTACAAGAGAAGTCACGGATAATTGCGTGTCAGGTATGATTAATTTTACGGCACTTCTCATTCATTTCTATGGTATCCGCAAACAGTGATTGACCGTTGCACAACTCTGAACGAAATTCAATGACGTCACGGCTGTAATGTTATTGGTTATCAAGGCACATGTGATCCAAGATAGCAGTTACGCATTTTCCAATGGAGCCACAGACCCTCATATCTCCCAATAACAATTCATTTCATTTCACATTTATTTGTTTAGCGCTTTTCACAATACGTATCGTTTTAAAGCAGCTTTACAGAAAATACATGTCTACATTACAATTTAGATTGATCTGTTATCAGAGATTCAGAAATGTACATATACAAAACACACAGTTAGCTAACAATATATTAATTTAAACAATATATTAATTTAAGGCAGAAAAAATGAGCTCATTGAAGAAATGAATACATGCTGTTAACAAAATTACTAGGATACATAGAAAATTTAGCATAATAAGACCATCTCTAGTTGTAGTCTTGAGTTTTCTTACGGGAACGAACTCTTCACAAACAATATTCCTCATTTAAATAATTACCGTCCAAGGCATATGCAAAAAAATGGGGCGTGCCAGATTAAGTAGTGTGCTGAAACTCAGAAACACGCTCAAAGCGGTTGACCAATTACAACACACTGATCCAGCTGGCAAATCAGAGGACATCGTGCTTTTCAGAAGGAGGAGCTTCACAGAGACCAGAACTAAACAGGGGTGAATTTCTCAAAAGCATCGGAAGAGCATCGGAAGTAGATCGTAGAACCGTTACCACCAATGGTCTCTACGATCCACTTGAGCTTACGATGCTTTTTGGAAACAGAAGCATCGTAAGCTCAAGGCAGACTAGGAGGAGAGGTTCTGCAACAATATAAAATGATAAAGATGGTAAAAGGGTATATCTTTAAGCTTTTTTAAACCACTATACATATTAGCTCCAATGTTGAAGATGCCACCACAACATGAACACATTTCCATGTGTGGCAGTCAATGAACAACAGTTTCATGTGTAACGACTGAAGATGTGACCTCTTTTGTGTTGTCTCCCTCACTCACTCAACGTATTAATTCTGTCTAGTTGGTACAGTATTTCTCCCATTAAAACTAAAGGTGACAGCTATTTTGCAAAGTTGCCTGCATCAAATAAACAACAGGAGCACTGGAGAGGTCAGGCTAGATAACATCAAGCAGAGCAGACAATATTTACTGCTGGAGAGGTTAAATGTGTCATACTGGCTTTTTTAGCAGGAAAAAAAAATTATGGCAGAAAATTCATGATGAGATTTCTTTGGAATGACTTCATAGAAGCGCTGAATGAGATCGTCTGGCTCTCATTTAATCATGGCTTTGAATGAACAAACAGGCAATGTGCGTTACGTGAACAGAGATAAGCATACAGCACCAATGCAATGAAAACCTCAAAGGACGCATATGTGAGTCTAATATAAGCATGCATTTCCAGAACAAGAACTGTGCTCAATAGAATAATAGCTAACTGCTTACTGTACTGCACTACATTTTATGTCCATGGTTCCATATCTAGAAATCACACTTTTTAAATTTGCAGATATTTTCAGATTTTCCGAGATTTAAAAAACATCAAAGTGCAGATAAATGGAGTTATTGTTATTCTCACTTCCTGCTCGAAGCGGTGTAGGTTTGTTACATATTTGCATAATGCCAATCTATGCTCTTCAATGGCTGCCGTGAACAACGTCTACTTTGACGCTCAAACACTGTAGTTGCATGTGAGACTAGAAGAGTTTGGTTAGTGTTGTTCATGTCGAGAAGACGCTGTTTTCTGTCCAGCAAATCCTCTTTACTGCACTTCCAAAGGAATGAGGACTCAGGCTCGAAATTGATACAGTAAAACCAGCTCCATCACAATTACTATTACTGTGTATACACTGTATTACTGTTTTGTTTTGTTTTTAATCTTGGATAAATGTAAACCTAATATGGCCCTATTGTAGAAATAACTTCTGATCTCATTAACTTAGTGATTGTGCAAACATTTCATAACCAACTCAGTGTTATTTTTATTTTCATTTTCAATAAAAAAACTGGACAATAAGCTTATTTGCATTTCATTTAGTAATTAATTAATCTTTGTATGACATAACAGATGTATCTGACGACCACATGGGGTAATATTCATGATGTTTCTGTATTCATAAAGCTCCTCCTGGGTGAAGCCCTCAATCTCAATTAATTATGATACAGATGGATATGGCATTAAATTAACTACTTAACTTCTGTAGTATAAAACCTTGTTTGGATATTGGATATCTTGTTGTCTGAATCCAAGTTAAAAATAAATGTATAGTTTAACTGCATCACTTTAAAGTTACTGTGTCTTCATTTAAAACACACAGGGTTTTAATTTAGGCTCTAGATGTCAGGAGAATGACCTGATTCTGAATGTTTATTGAGTTGTGATCAAACTGAAATATTAATAGACATTCTCTCTCACGCTCACACACACACGCTCACACACACACACACACACACACACACACACACACACACACACAGAGAGAGAGAGAGCTATAAATGAGGAGGCTTTCATAAGCGCTTAATAAAACTTTTAAAGGGAAAGTTCATTGAAAAGTCAAACTTCTGTCATCATTAACATCATTTATTCTGTTTCAGCAAACTCATATTACTTCGGACCAAAAAGGAGATATTTTAAAGAGGCCAGAACATGTTAACATAATTTCATGTTCAAAACAACAAATTTTTTTTCCACATAATGTACATTATTGCAGTACCTCTCTTCATAGGCTGTCTGAAATGCTCCGATTAGGTTTTAGTTTCTACAAGTCCCCTCCTTTCGAAAAGCCCAGAGTGCTCTGATTGGCCAGCTGACCCAGTGCGTTGTGATTGGCCAAACACCTCAAGAGTGTGTCGGAAATGTTAACGGCCCTTTTCATAATCGTGAGGTTCAGCTTCACACTGTGACAGATGTTTGTGGAAGTAATATATAGACTTTGTAGGCAGGTCTGGATCAGTGTTCTCTGTTAGATAGAATAATGGCGTTTTCACACCTGAAAGTCCGCACCAAGGTCCGAACCAAAGTTCATGTTTTGATACACAATAATTACATTCGGTAAGTTTTGGTTTGGTTTCACATTGCAATTATGCGAGCGCACTTAAGAACTTTACATGACATGCGTGCGTCCAGTCGTCATCATCCATGTGGGCTGCATCTTGACATTGATTGGTTTGTAAACGGACGTGCGTCTGACGTGAGCGTGTTGTCAATTCGGCGGGTAACTTTGTCAAGAATGAAAAAAAATATATAATAATTGACAAGAATAAATTAACAGATGCATATCGTTGCCACTATACTGTTATTATTACGACATTACTACCTGCAGCACCAACTATACTCGAGGTTAGTTCAAATTCGCCAAATATACATCCTCGCTGTGCGAATATTTTATCGCCGCCGGCAGGAAAGAAGGGGAAGACTGCAAGCAATCCTGCGAGAACCACCGGAACTTCCTGTAAATGGTCTGAAAGTCCGAACCATACAGAAATGCTTTCACACTAGAAACGAACCAAACCTTTGTTCAGTTTGATCCGGACCGAGACTACCTCTTTTCGTCTGACCAAATTTCGTCTGTTTGGTCCGGACCGTGGTCAGGGGGAGGTTTCACACCTGTCATTTTGATTCGGTTCAAACTGAAAAGTTTGAAAATCCGGACCAAACAAGTTAGGTGTGAAAGGGCCCTAAATCACTTTTGTGGGAGACTTCGTAATTCCGCAGGTCTTATACATGCACAAACAGATCCATTACACTAAAGGAAAAGGAAAACGTTCACACTGCTGTTAACGACAGATGGCATACGAAGACAACATTTTCTGTCCTATTTTGGAGGAACTGGTCCACCTTTCAAGAGAAAAAAAAAATTCTGTGTGAATTTCTTGGGCTGTGAAGCAAAATGCCTTGATCTGGTTTTGATGCAGACATTCAGTTACATACTATGAGTGAGTGTGTGTAGATGATAAAAGCGGCAGATCCCCTGCAGATCTTGACATTAGTGTGAAACAGAGCAGATGGGGTGTGTGTGTGTGTGTGTGTGTGTGTCCGTCCTCCTGACTGCTCTCTCCCAGCTGAGAGCTGCGCCTGAGAAACCCAAAATGGGATCCCATTGTGAGCTGGTTTTAAACATATGCCCCTCAATGCAAGTTTAATAGCGCAACGAGGGATTTATAAGCTATTTTTTGTAGGCCAGTCATTTTTGACCAAGTGTGACTGTGCCATTTTGTACAACAACAACAAAAAACATTTCACAACAAATTTCCTGGTTAAACGTTAAATCACATTAATGTGATAAACGGTGCATTTTTTTAAATGTATATATGTAAAATTGACAAAATAATGCTTTTTTCACTCAAAAACTGAGGTATGTAAGCTCGGATAAATAAGGCCTCTGATTGATCAGTTCCAAAAAAAAAACAAAAAAAAAAAACCTTAAATATTGCTAACGAGAGATTTATAAGCAATTTTTTGACCAGTAACACCACAAATATTATAGGGTTTTCAACACAGCACAAGGGAGATTATATATATATATATATATATATATATATATATATATATAGGGACTAGTAGTAAATGTAGGTAGGGGAGTGAATGAACAGCGCTCTCATCCACTCACATTACCCACAACTGAGGAGCAAGGCACCAAACCCCCAATCGCTCCCCAGGCGCCGCAGCAACAATGGCTGCACACTGCACCGGGTGTGTGTTTACGGTGTGTGTGAAATCAATACTCCATGCTGTGTGTGTGCATTTGGGATGGGTGAAATGAGCACAAATACCAGGCATTGGACACCATGCTTGGCTATACGTCACATCACTTCACTTCATATAATGCAGTCAATTATCCCAAATAATCAAATACTGAATGCCTCTTTTGGTATTTGCCCAAAATAGTTTTGTTAATAAAATGTTTTCTTCAGTACACTGAACTGAGCTGAAGGAGTATGGAAAGGATAGTATAAAAATGGCCATTCTTCACTGTATCTGACAGGCTATAGTCAGTGTCTGTCCCTCAGCTCATTACAGCAATAGTGAGCAGCCAGCCCGCTTTTGTCAGCATCGTGCTTTAGTCCAACATCTGTTGCCTAGCAACAGTCTCATCGCACATGCCTAACTCAAGAGCCGACTGATGAAAGACCAGCCTCAAAGACTGGCCATCCTCTGTTGTATAAAGCAGTTTTGCCTTTCATACTGTGTGTTAAGCATTTCTGACATTTCTACATGATATTAAACAATGTAAACATTGCTTTAGCTTGGAGCCGATAATGACCAGTAGTTAAAGAACATGTTACTGACCAAAAAAAATCATAATTGGGATTATTGATGCACAAATTTACTAGGTCCAGGAGGGTTTATAGCTGTAGAATGAATTTGCATTAGAGACAATTGACACCACGTTGTAATTTCAGATCCAATATTCATGGATTAGATGACCTTTGGCCTTGATATTCAGCCATATTATCTTTCTAGGAAATCAGAAGCTATTTATATGATTCCGTGCCAAATGACTCCACATCTGCACAATTAATCCCTCTACACATGCTGTTGAGAAGTGGCTATTAAAATAAAACGCCAAGATTACAACTGCATTTCCCAAATGACAGAATTAAATCTGGCAAATTGCGAAGAAAGCTGCACTTAAAGGCTTAAAGGCACAGTATGTAATTTTCGCCACTAGACGTCACATATTCAAAACAATAAAGGCGTAGATGATGCTGTGAAGGAGTGTGGAATGATGGGAGTTGTCGTCTTCACCTCCACAGCCAATGGAAATCCATCTGACGGGACTCACAAATCATGTTCCGTTTGATCACATGATTTTATTTCATTCTTATGAATTAGCCACAAGTAACGTAATGTTTAATTCTAAATTACTACTCATACATGTCACTTTATTTGTCTAATTAAATGGTGGGGTAACAGTGCAGCTTTACTTGTTCAAAACAGTCATACTAAAAGCACATTTGAATGTATCCACAGCATATGCAAAAAGGCTGACTTACTATTTACGTACAACACATACTGCATTTAATTCCACTGCCATAGACTTGTTAAACAGTGTTAGGAAATGCCACACCGATATTGATCCTCGTTTTATTTCTCGTCCAAAACTCTTCTTGGGTCATCTGATTCACTCGTACGTTTACATTTCTTTAAGTTATCTTTGGCGACAGAACCTGCTAAAGATAACGAAAAATTGTGGTCCATGACGACAGCGAATAAACCAACAAAGTGGTGTGCTAGACGCTACAGCTACTACTTCCGCATTTTTTCATGAGACTCACTGTGTTGGCATGGTTTCTACGGCAGTAAAAGCGGAAACCGAGGATAAAGCAGACATGACCTCATTGACAGATGACGCAATGAGGAAGGACGTTACACTGGTTAAAACTGCAAATTTCTCTGGATTTAAACTTTGTTGGAAACATTTGGGATAATGTAAATACACAAAACATATAACACAGTACTAGCGTTTTTTTTATATATATTTTAATGCAAAAATCTTGCACATTCTTCCTGGTGCAACTAAATTTTTGTTAGAGGTCACACTGGTGCCACCACCATGTTGCATAGCAGATAAGAACTGCCATTTCTGTTCCATATGAAAAACATGAAATGGCAAACGAAACGAAAGCCATGTCATATATATTTTTGGTAAATATCGAGTAAAATAAATATAATTAAAAGGCAAGACTGTCAGTGAATAATGACCTAAAATTCAATCTAGTATCATATGGTTTCAAAAGACTATAAGAGATATTGCGCACAAGATATTTGGGCATTTTATTATGGTGCCTTTTTTCAGCAGCATTGCATGGAAAATAGCAGCGTGAACATTCTGCTAAACTTCTCATTTTGTGTTCCATGGAACAAAGTCTTTCAGTTTGGAAAGACTTATCGTTTTATTTATTGTTATTGAAAATAATGTCAACCAATATTGTTGGTATCATCACAACACCAATCAAACCAAGCTTCCTCCAATCTTTGGTGCTGTAGCTTTTTACCTGGACAGAAGAGAGTCGTACCTGTGAAAGTGTCTCTGACTGAATGAGACCCCAGGCTCCAGCCGGGCCGACTCTAGGGACTTCACTGGGTTCTTAAAGGGCGTCTCCGAGTTCAAGGCCCGGAAGGTGCTGAAGTCATGGGTTCCTATCAGCAGTGCAGTAGCCTCTTGCATTGCATTGATATTCAGCCTCCTGTGGGGAGAATAAAGTAACAGACAGCATCAAACCCTTTTCTTTCGGACTGTGTGGTAACTGCGATCAACAGTATTTTAATACTGCATTTAATTACTTTAGGATATAATATAGTAAAACAGTAATATTACTGAAATATTACTGAACATTTAAATAACTGTTTTCTATTTTGATATATTTTAAAAGGTAATTTATTCCTGTGATGCAAAGCTGAATTTTCAGCATCATTACTCTAGTTTTCAGTGTCACATGATTCTTCAGATTTTTTTTTACAGATTTGTTTGCTGCTCAAGAAACATTTCTTATTATTATCAATGTTGAAAACAGTTCTGCTACTTCATATTTTTCTTGCCGGAAGTAGTCGGTCATCTGGTTTCTTGCCTGCTCTTTTATGAAGTACTGTGAATTATGGACATACTTCTTTTGACACATACTGTTTTTCGCCAACTATATAGTAGGGAAGTTTGCAATTTCGGATGCAGCCAACCATTTACTTAATTCCTGAATGAATCAGCCATTTGAACGAATCGAATGACTCAACTTACTCATTTAGATATTTACCGCCACCTACAGTGTAAGTATCTTTTATAGCGTATCATTTCATTAAAACAATAATTTTATATTTTGGTAATAGTTCGCCCAAAGAAATAAATAATTAATAAAATAAAATAAATGTATGTACATTTACTCACCTTCATGTAATTCCAAATATGTATGACTTTCTTTGCGGAACATAGAGGATATTAGAATCTAAAAACCAATTCAGATGCAGCTTCTGAAAAACATCATGGTCGTTGTAGTAATAAATTGTGTTGTAGTAATAAATAATTTTTTTTCATTTAACACAATATTGACTTAAAATTATTTTGGGGGGGTAATTTATCGGCCAAACTTTGCCTCCACGAAGTGCATTAAAATCGTTTAATGCACAGCTGGCCGTGGATTATCACGCTTATACCATGGTCATTTGCCAGCTTTGACAACTTAAAGCTATTACTGACGTTTGCAATGCAATAATTTACCAAAAGGGTCAAACTGATGGTTATTTTCATCAGTTACAGCTTGTAGATCTAGCATTCTGCCCTCTCTGAATCAGACACAGAGATAAAGTAGTGCGTAAGATTACATTTGTTTTTTAATGAATTAATTATAGCATTTATTTTATTCATTATTAAGAGAGAGAGGGGGGGGGGGATGTGTATAATATATAAATATATATATAAATATTTTTTCACTGCATGCTTTAAATGATTAAAATTGATTCATGATTAATTCTAACTTAAAAGACACACAGGTCAAGGAACATTCGGATGAGCACAACCTCGACAAACATCCATTTTTAAAGGACTTAATCCAGTTTATGTGTGGGGAATAGCAGTTCTTATGAATGAGATGGAAAGCCAGATGTAATGTGTGTGTTCATGGACCAGACATAAGACGACAGTGGGTGTTGTTCTACGTCACTACAAGCCTGAAGCTTATCTTGGCCTACTTTCTCACTAAAAATGAAGACAGTGGAAAAAATAGCATTAATGTTCACTCGTCACCTTGGAGACGAGCCTCTCGCTCCGTCGTGGGCTTCAAAAAGACAATGCATCCTTTCCTCATCTGGGTTCTTTGGTTTCAATGTTGGCCTATATAATCATTTGCTTGCCCTTGCGATGGGTCTTGTTTGTGAGTGTTTATAATTCATGTGCAGCTTTTTCCAGTGCTTGTTCCTATTCCTCTCTGAGAGGATTTAGCTTCTGTGACACAGGCGTAGTGATGCGGTTTTAGACAGAAGCACTCTGAGCACGTGCAGAAGAGCGGGGGTGGCACTCACGTGTCTCGTAATGCCCAGCATAGATCCCTCTCCGTTACTGGCATTTCTGTGTGATGTCTGAGACCCGAAGCAAAGCGGTACACATATGTCCGTGATATGGCCTGATAGCGTGCGTGGAAGTCGATGGGGACACGGTAAGCCCTGGTGATTCTGGGGGGAAAAAGACAGAAAAGCAGACACTGATTCAAATCTGGTAATGCACATGCTCATGTGTTTGTTTTGCCAACTCCCCCACCAATTTCCACTAAAAAAGGTTCAAGTTAGTCCAGAGTAATCAAGACACTAGAGGAAATATCATAACACTGGTTCTCATGAAAGAAAAACAATAGTCACTCAAAATTCAAATGCATCTTGATATAATAACAAACAAATCTGGTTGAGCGAAGTGGTGAGCGACACGGAAATATGTTCCTTTATCTATTCAAAACTATATATTCAAGTAAAGCAAAAGATGCTTTACTGCTGAAATCATTTATTGGTCTTTGCCAATTTTTTTTTTTTTTTTGAATGCATCAAAGACAACATTTGAAGGCCTCAAGATATTTCAGCCACTTCTGCTACAAAGTTAAAATAGCTTATTTTTAAACTTTTTTTTAACTAGGAGTGGAGATATGTTAAAAGAATTAATAAAATAATGATATTAATAATTAAAATAATTAAATTCCATAAACCAAAATATTAATATATTTTTCAATTATGTTATACTCAAATTAGTTTTAAAAGTTTTGAAACATTACTTTATGTTTTTGAAAGAAGTCTCTTCTGCTCACCAAGGCTGAATTTATTTAATCATATCATATTTTCATATTATTATTAATGTTGAAAACAGTTTATGCTGCTTAAAATTGTGGAAAAAGTGATACCATTCAAATATACAGGTCCTTCTCAAAAAATTAGCATATTGTGATAAAGTTCATTATTTTCCATAATGTAATGATAAAAATTAAACTTTCATATATTTTAGATTCATTGCACACCAACTGAAATATTTCAGGTCTTTTATTGTTTTAATACTGATGATTTTGGCATACAGCTCATGAAAACCCAAAATTCCTATCTCAAAAAATTAGCATATCATGAAAAGGGTCTCTAAACAAGCTATTAACCTAATCATCTGAATCAACTAATTAACTCTAAACTTTGTTCAGAAATTTCTTTCTGTGTCTTACCCTCTTGCTTGAGGGTGTCAATGATGGCCTTCTGGACAGCAGTCAGGTCGGCAGTCTTACCCATGATTGCGGTTTTGAGTAATGAAACAGGCTGGGAGTTTTTAAAAGCCTCAGGAATCTTTTGCAGGTGTTTAGAGTTAATTAGTTGATTCAGATGATTAGGTTAATAGCTCGTTTAGAGAACCTTTTCATGATATGCTAATTTTTTGAGATAGGAATTTTGGGTTTTCATGAGCTGTATGCCAAAATCATCAGTATTAAAACAATAAAAGACCTGAAATATTTCAGTTGGTGTGCAATGAATCTAAAATACATGAAAGTTTCTTTTTTATCATTACATTATGGAAAATAATGAACTTTATCACAATATGCTAATTTTTTGAGAAGGACCTGTATATATATATATATATATATATATATATATATATATATATATATATATATATATTTTTTTTTTTTTTTTTATTCTGTATAGATATTTTTTCATAAAAAATGTAATTACTTTACATAATTAATCATTTCCATAACTTTTCCAGGTCTAGAAACCCAGATTAAAATTCACTCATACAGTATGGTTGTCCGAGCTCATGCAAATGCTGGTTCTTAAATAAAATGTTAAAAGGACAAATTAACAGATTAAGCTGTTTTAGCTTAAAAATTGCTTATTTTAAAGGATTTTAAGCCGTTCTGCGGCCCCCAGTTGGTCCCGGCCCCCTTCATTGAGAACCACTGCCATAGACATACACTGAAGAAAGAACCAAACCATTTCTAGAAACCTGATTATCACTGCAACCACTTGGCAATGCACTAAAAACCTCTCAGAACACCTTCAGAAACCACCCAACCTTGGAAACCACCCATAGCAACAACCCAGAAGGAGGACAGCGAGTTTTGCACAGCCAAACACCTCACATTTTATTCAGAACACGTTAAATCTAGTCATTTTTACAATATGAAATAAATATACATATACTAATATATATATATATATATATATATATATATATATATATATATATATAGTAAGTGATTGAATAACAGTGCAACTTACAACAGTATTTACACCATCTGTAAGGTTTTTACGACGCTAGATATGCTGCTCCAAACACTGTCACCTGCTGTGATGGTGCTCTTCATCTGACTAAGTGCTTTTATGGATTAAACTGGTGGTCTTGAAACCCCATGAGTTCTATGTTGACTCACAAAAAGCTTCAACTCTTCATTATACATTCATGCAATACAGTCCCATGAGGCCTTTTGAGATGACCAGTCTATCACCGTCAGACCTCCCTAAAGCACATGACAGAGGGCTTCATTAATATTCATGAGAGGACAGTATGGATATTCTGTGAATATACTCGTGAGTTTAATGGTGACGTGACAAATCGACAAAAAAAATCAAGTTCAAAAGTCACGGATCCTGTTGACATTCAACACACTTACTGTGATGAGGTCATATGAGTCAAATGAAGAGGGTTTATGTTACGTTATGTTAACAGAAAGGGGACTTTTACAAAGAACCGTCCACAGATGCAGGATAAACTGCTAATGTTCTGCTAACAAAGTTACAAATTATAACAATTATACTAAGGATGCCCCAAAATATAACTTTCTGTAAATAAAAAAAGAAAGAAATATTTGTTATCTGCATTTATAAACAAAAATTATATCATTATCAAAAGGTGTGATATTTATTAGGTGATATTTTCCAATAACGGAATTGATTTTCAGATGCATATTTTACCTTTGTGAGAGCATATTTTTAAACAGAAATAATTCCTTTTATTGTGGATTTTTTGTGAAATTATATGCTTTAAATAATTTCAGGCATCGAAACAATTTAAACTATAGTAGGTAAGAAAGTTAAACTGTTTACAGTTTTTGAAATACATAAAATATATAATACATACATTATTAAAATACACTACTGTACAGAAGTTTCAGTATTTTTTGAAAGAAATAAAGAAATTAATACTTTTATCAGCAAGGAAACATTAAATTGATCAAAAGTGACAGTAAATACATTTGTGTTACAAAAGCTTTCCATTTCAAATAAATTCTGTTCTTTTGAACTTTCTTTTTATCAAAGAATCATGAGAAAAAAATTCCATCACGGTTTCCACAAAAATATGAAGCAGCACAGCTGTTTTTAACATTAATAATAATCAGAAACATTTCTTGAGCATCAAATCCGCATATTATACTGATTTCTGAAGGATCGTGTGACACTGAAGACTGGAGTAATGATGCTGAAAATTCAGCTTTGATGACAGGAATAATTAACATTTTAAAATACTGTATATTCAAATAGAAAGCAGTTATTTTAAATTGCAATATTGTTTCAAAATATTACTTTTAAATTGTATTTGGATCAAATAAACGCTGCAGAGCATAAGAGACTTCTTCAAACAATGATCTTTTAAGACTCTCCTTCAGTTATACTATTTTCATTAGTCTGTGAGGACACAGTCTTCAGTGGCCAGTGAGTTCGAAACACAGTGAAGCAGAGAGAAAAGAGCACGTCTGCCAGCAGCATCTCCAGCTAAAAGCACCATTAGACTCTGACAGCGTCTCTGCAGGGTCGCTGGGGCATTTTAGGGGCAATTTCCACCAGTTTGCTCCTCCACTCACAACACCAAATAAAGAAGATGACATGCTCAGGCTCCCAGAGGAGTCTGTCAGTGGGTATTAATGATTTACCAGCAGTCGCTAATCGCTGCTAACAGGAACATGGACTAAAACACAAACAGACCAGACATGAGCACTGTGTGCCCTCAGTTTTAAAGAGTTTTTGTGACATAAGGCAAATGTAAAATGAAAATGGCACTGAAACGGTTACTAAATTAATAAATTCCTGTAGCATTCCAAGAGAATCCCAGGCATCTGTGCATGATGAACATTAGTGACATTGATTCTTGATGTGAATTGTGAATGGTTCCTGTGACCTCAATCAGAGCTGAGGTTCCCCAACACACAACCACTAAAATATTCATCACTGCTCGTCCCACCAGCCAACTACACAAACTTACACAATTTGGATTGAAATAACAAACCAAAAATATGAATTTAAAGGGAAATTCTGTCATCATTTACTCACCCTGATATCTTTCCAAACCTGTAAGACTTTCGTTCATCTTTGAAACACAAATGAATTTTTTTTAAATGAAATCCGAGAGATTTCTGTCCCTCCATTGACAGTCTACGCAACTACCACTTTGACGTTTCATAGCACTTTCATATCAGCACAAAATGATTTCTTTAAAGGATTCACTTGGTCACTAACAGCGAAACACCACACCAGCACACTAAAGAAGATGTTTCAAGGTGACTTTATAAAAGCAATTTACAGAGCATTTATACAAGGAAGGTCTGCCCAGAGCAACATGGTTTAAATCTCTTGCACAACAGCGACTGGGGGTCCTAGTAATTCCCATGAATCCCCCCTTCAGGGGTTTGAATCTCCAGATAACTGGCCCTGATCTTTCACAACTAAGCAACCTCCAAAGACTGCAGATCTGAATTAGCCATGTTTTGACCTCTCTGACACAGACACTACACAGTGTGTGACATTTTTTGAAAGACTTTTAAAAGAAAAACTTTGAGTTAATGCTTTATGAGTGTCATGTTTTCAATGTTTAATGGTGTGTTCACACTTGGCAGGATTGGTTCGATTGAAACGAACCGTTGCGATTGCTCTGTTAATGTGGTTCATTTGCCCTGGTGTGCCCCAAACAAGCAGACATAGACCCCTGAAAGAGTGCTTCCAAAAAAACTCTGGTGCAGTTCGACCGAAAGTGAAATTTAAACGCAACCCAGACTGAAGACGAACCAAAAACAGGATGTGATGTCACAAGATGCGACCCTAAAAAGACAGTTAATCTCATCACGGGAGATCCGTTGCCCATTACAGTTCAATTCAGAAACGTCAGAAACGTCTTCTTGCAGCAGTTCATTGTTTGTGTGTGTATCGGAGGGATTTCTGGTGCTGTTTTGACTCCTTTACACATTTCATAAGCTCTTCTTGAGTTCTCAGCTAGTAAAAAAATACCATCATGTCAGCTACGTACGCACATACGACGAGTGTCCAGCACACTGCATTATTTTGGATGTTCGGTAAGTTCTGTCGCAAAATTTGAGTAATGAAATCTGTCTAATCAGGTTTTGACCTAATCCTTATTCCTTTTATTTTGTATCTTTAGGTTCATTGTTAAAAATAATTTTCTTTTTTGGATTGTTTATTGTTTGCTTGCTTGTTTAGACTTTACTGTCCCCCTTAGGAGAAACTAGTTCTGCAGAAAAAGGTACCAGACATGCAGACAACACATAATACACATGACACAGTCATAGTTCATATAAAAATCTACCTACAAAACAAACAAACAAAAAAAAAAACCTTAAAATGGTTTGTTCTTCCACCCGGCACCCTAAAACGTAGCCCAGAAGGCAACAATTGAAATTCATTATATAAAGGATGATCTAAATTTCTTAAAATCGAATGTGCCTTATTCAAATCCTGTCTGTGATAAATGTCAATAGGCTGAATTTGACTTACCCCTATGACCTTAACAAGACTATTCAACCTATACCTGTTTGTCAATGTAAGATTGCCAAACCAAGCTATATTAAAGGGGTGGTAAAACACATTTTTTCAAAGGCTTGATTGTGTTTGTGGTAGGGATGGCCCGATACCATTTTTTTCAAACCGATACGAGTACGAGTATTTACATTTGTGTACTTGCCGATACCGAGTACCGATACCGATATTTCTACCGCAAAAGTAACTATAGGCTCCCAGAAAAGAAGACAGAAGACTATTTTAGAACACAGGTTAGAAGACTGTTTTTATTTCCTTGTCTGCTTGTTTTAACAAGTCTAAAAATAAATAATAATGAGTAAAATAATAAATGTATTAACACACAAACCACTGTTAATTTAACATAAAAGCAAGCAGTTACTGCGTGCATGATCTTGAATGACTGAATGCGCGCAAAGTGCGCTCCCTTAATAACCTAATTCCTAAAAAGCTGACAGTTCATAGCGATCTCACACATCATACCAATAAAACCATACCAATTTGAGCCCGAATCGGACCCAGAGAATGCTAGTGAAGATGATCGAGCAGAACCCGTTCAAGAACGGCTGTTAAACGACGTTTCAGAAAGGTTTGTTTTTTGTTGTTGTTTCTGTCTCATTTCTTTTTAGAAATTAGTAGAATTTAATAGAAATTACGCTGTAATTAAATTGTACTAATTATTATAGTATTACAAAAAATAAGCTTCATATTCATAAACAAGAATTTCATATAATCGTTCTTACAAATTATACTAACGTTACAGTTCTCAAAGGGATTTTTTCTGAGTAAAGACTGCGGATCTATAGTGATCGTTACTGACTGTATGACACCGTTACTTTTGTATTTTTAGAACGATTAGCCAAATATCTGTCGCCAGAACTATTAATCCAAAACGAACACTAAACATCGGCTTTAACGTTACTACAGTAAGTTAGCCAAATCAAACACAGATCCATGTTTAGCATGCCTGTAAATAAACAAGCATGTAGATAAACAATACATAAAAGCTCTAATCAAAGAATAATTAACACTAATTCCAAGTTCGCTGTTGAGATAAAAAAAAGTTTGTAACGTTAAGTATGAATGAGCATTTAACAAGCTGGTTTGCAGAGCCAAACAGCGTTGTCATTTGTTTACTTCCTTGCTGCAACATACAATTAACAATACGAACTATTGCAGGAAAACATATCGACGAAAAATAAATCATACTCACAGATTGTGGCCCGTAAACAACAGCTTCTGTTTTTAAAGTTGGAACTGCTCCATCTTTCAGGACAAGCCATTGTGCAAATCCTGCATTGAACTCGTGAAGATTGTGGAAGCTTTCCTCCGTAAAATGTGCAGCACAGAGAGCGAGATTTGGGTAATAATTAACCATTGATCCCTAACTCCCCCGACCCTAGGAAGGCTGAACAAACTGAACTTGCAATCCGGATGAAAATAACAGCGTTTCGACGGCATTGCGGCAACAACAGCCTACTAACTTTATACTACAACAACTCTTCTCCAATGCAAAAATGGCCTCGCCCTTATTTTGTATTCTCGTCGGAGGGGTTTATGTAAATATTGGGGTTACTGACGTCAGCAACCCTGGAGGAATGTCGTGTAGTCCCTACCGGCCGTTTGCTGTAGTCCTTAGAAATTGATTTCTTTAAAAGCAAATATCTCCCTTTGCTTTGAACTTTGAGCGTTGTAACTTTGCAAATGTTTTTATGCTCAAACAGCAACATTACACACTAGCTAAAGTTAGAAAAGTGAAATCGTGTTTTACCACCCCTATAAAAAACACTGATTCAATAAAAGACTTATAAAATAATGTCAGCATCTTGGAGCATACATTAAATGCTTTTCCAATTTAGGAAACCTGTTTAAAACATTCTGTATTTTTGCAATGTTTTTATTTTAATATATGATAATGTTTGTCTCCAGGTCAGAAATCATTCTAATATGCTGATTTGATGCTCAAGAAACATTTCTTATTGTTATCGATATTTAAAACAGTTGTGCTGCTTAATATTTTAGTTGAAACTGTGATCATTTTTTTCCCCCAGGATTCTTTGATAAATATAATGTTCAAAAGAACAGCATTTATTTGAAATATAATTGTTTTTTAACAATGTAAAAGATTTTAATGTCATAAAAGTTTCATAAAAGTAATAGCAATTTCTTTCAAAATAAAAAAAAATCTTACGGACCTCAAACTGTTAAACAATAGTGTATAAAAAATGTGGTTCAAAAACAATGGAAGCTTGTTTCCACCACAGAATAAAAAATAAAAAAGCTAAATGTGACTATCTCATAATTCTGACATTTTTCCTCGCAATTGCGAGTTATAAAGTCAGAATTGCGAAGAAAAAAGTCATTTTTTCAAAGAGTTTTTGTCTCTGACTTTATAATTGCAATTGCGAGTTTATATCCTGCAATTCTGAGATAAAAAGTCACAATTACCTTTTTTATTTTTTATTCAGTGGTGGAAACAAGCTTCCATAAAATACATACAGCTTTTTAACTCCCTTAAAAGACTCGCACCTTATAGGTTCTGCTTTCAAGTGGAAGTTTAAGGCCTCCACCAGGGTTTGCTCCAGCAGTGGGGGTTTGTCTGCTCTCCGCTGGATATCCACATGTGCAGAGTTACACAAGGCATGCACACCAGAGTCTGTTCTACTGGAGATGGACACTGACACCTCATTGACCGGCTTTAGTTTTCGCACTGCACTCTACACAGAAAGAAACAAACAGCAGCAGCAATGAAATTAATGGTATCCAGACACTTTTTTAAAGATTTACTAAACAGATCGAATTAGTGTGAGAGTGCAATTCCAAAAAAGCGCAGAATGGAGTGGAAAATTCTGCCTCTGATTTACTGACTACGCGCAAAGTAAAGAACCCAAACGCATTTAAAAGTATTTTAGTATGAAAGTTAAAAGTTGGTTCTTAGTTAGGCTGTTTTAGTGATGAATTTCTATTAGTATATGGTGTATGTGTTTAACTGTGATTGTAAACTCTGTAAATGTGAAACATATTGTAAGTTTGTATACAATACCAATGTACCTGTTGCTAGGAGTGAAGTTTGTGCTTTACAACAAGGACCGCAATGGAAACAAGTTTTTAACTTTTTTGTTTGTGACAAATTAGTGTTTCATTCATTTTTTGTGCAACAAATCCAATCACAGAGACAACCCAATCTATGCAAGAGCAGCTAACTGTCCTGCCAAAAGAAGTACATCACACAGGGATTTTACAGCAAAACATGAATGAAAGAAATGCAGTTTAAGGAGCAGACATATTACT
The DNA here is from genome assembly GCA_026230005.1 of Gila orcuttii. NCBI lineage: Eukaryota > Metazoa > Chordata > Actinopteri > Cypriniformes > Leuciscidae > Gila > Gila orcuttii. Next base: position 8,570,865 of record JAPDVR010000022.1, on the reverse strand, counting down.
TTAAAGAGGATGACATGTTTTGAGGCAAGCACCAGAATCAGAGAATTTGAATGCAGTAAGATAGAGAACTGGATTGTGTCAGTTTCAACGGACATTTTAAACATTTTCTATAAAACAAACTAACAAAAAAATTGGCATCAGTCATGAGGAAAAGCCATTTTAGATAGTCAACTGTTTTTGATTTTGGCAGAGACTGACCTCTAAATGATTCTCAACCCCCTCTACAGCTTGATCGGCTGGTGTTTTCATCACGCCACTGAGGACAGAAGGACACGCAGATATGTAGTGTTACAACTTATAACAGCTGAATAAGGAAGAAGCGTGACTGTGCTTGTCATGGAGACAGACCTGTATTTGGTCCCTGCGTATTGGAAAAAGATTAAATAACGGGCGGTGGATTGTAGCATGTTTCCCGGTATATTCGTTTGAAATTTGTCTATACGAGAAGTTAACAGAATTGAAAAAGCAGTGGACGTATACGGCCAATAAATAAGTAGCCATTAGATGTATACCCCAAATAATGCCGTACCACACACGATACAAGTCATGTTAAAAATCAGAGGCACGGGTGTGTGAGCGCCACAGAGGAAAACACAGCTGCTGTCTGACGTTTAGAAGCCGAAGCGATGCCTGTTTAAAAAAAAGGCGTTAAACTGGCAAATTACTTAAAACACACATCTTTTCAGCCTTGAGACGTGTTTACCTTACAAAGAGTATTTATTTTTATGCCATGTTTTGCTTTATTTGACAATATTTATTTTCTAAATGTTAGAAATTTAAAGGCGGAATTGGAGGACGACAAAAAAACTTTCAAAAAAATCCGCGGGAGCAGCGACAAACCTGACGTGAACATTGACGTAATGATGATTGACAGAGGGGGGCGAACTTAAAGCTCTGGTGTACATACGGTAGTTAAAACATTTTTTAATAGATTTTATACAGATAGGGATAGTAAATCTGAGTTTTGTGGAATGTAGAAGAAGACTGTTTTTTATTTTCTCAACTGCATTTGTTGAAATGAAAGATTTGTAGGTGAAAAGGGTGATTCGTAATTTAATTTATTAACTGCATCAAAACTTAGTGTAGGCTACCTTTAATAAATGCTGTAAAAATTTAGATATTGCTTATTGTTAGTTCATTAACTAATGTTAACTAATGGGACCTTATTGTAAAGTGCTGCTGAAAGAAAAATAATAAAAAATATGCTTGCTTTAAAAAAATATATTTGAAGGATGACCTTGAAAGTTAAAAGGATAGCTCACTCCAAAATGAAATTAATTTACTCACCCTGGTGTTGTTCTAATGCTGCCTGTATGCCCTTCTTTCTTTTATGGGCCACAAAAGGATATTACATTTTTTTTAATTTTAAAAATACTATTTATGTAACATGATGTAGCCTACCTTCTCTGAGATGAATATATCCATTGTGTTCACCGTAACAAGAAGTTATCACATTCACATCTGTCAACTGTCATTCTGAGTGTTATCAGACAAAAGAAGTTCTGGTCCAGAGATATTTAACTCTGTGAAGAAAGCACACAGATACTTAACTTTGTATTTAGGCTTTGTGTTTCATGTCGTGTTTTTTGTTCATCTTGATTTCTCACAACTTGTGTGCTTTTCCAGAGCGACACAGAGTGAACTGCGGTGCTAATGGAGTCTCACAAATGTGTTCATCGTGCAGAGAAGCCGAACGGCCGAGGTCAAGAATTACGTTAAATACATTACATTTTGTTTTGTTTTCACTAAACCCTATCATATACCCTCAGAACACTTGAAATATACGGCACGTGTTGCACTTGCATGGGATAATTTTGTGATACTTTTGAGTCTTTTTTAAAAAGCTTGATGCTGGTTGCTATTCACTGCCACTATGGACGAGCTCGAGCTGGACATTTTTTTTATTTTTTTATTCTCCTTATGTGGTCCATAAAAGAAAGAAGTGCATTCAGCATTAGAACAACACAAGGGTGAGCAAATGATAACTTCATTTTCATTTTAGGGTAAACAATCCCTTTAAAAACACACAGGCTGTGTTCGAAATCGACCCCTAAATAGGGTATAGGGGGTGAGGTATAAGGGGACAGCCATTTGCAGTGGTGTCCAAAACCATAGTGAAAGTTATCAAGTGCACTCATTCAATCCCATAATGCACCGCAATAACGACGTATGCTCAACAGCTAGAGAATACCCATAATGCACTGCGAGGGTCGTGCTGAATGAATTCCAGCCTGGTTCAATGTGGCTAAATCATCCATATATAAATTAATTTTTAATAGGTTTAATTAAGGTTTAGGCTATACATGCTAGTTTCCATGACAGAGTTCAAGATAAATATTTTCATTACTACTGTAGCTGCAGTTTGCTAAGTTTCAAATGATTATTAAACAGCAAGGACAAACTATGCAAAAGCTGCAGCCCTTAATTCCGGCACACTACTAAGTGTCCGAATTCACTCACTCGTTTTCATTCACTCCTTCAAGCAGACTATATGAGTGGAGTAGGCCTAATGTAGGGAATAGTGAATGGGGGGCGAAGTCACAGTCAAACCAAATATTACGCACACAGTAAAAATGTGGGATATTTGAAAGACGCTCCCTTATCATATTTTGCCGCATGTTTGACGACGGTCCCTTAGCTCCCATTGCGCTGAAACTGATCCACATAGATCTCTACAGTGTGTCACAGTGTCACTGTTTTACCGGGGAAAGGGATACACTTGCGTTTTACATTCAGGCGTATTACAACCACCGGCAATGCTGTGTTACATTTTTAACTGAAATAAGGAATAACTGCAAAAATGACGGTGGATTTTGAGGAATGTATTAAAGATTCTCCCCGTTTCAGGTAAGAACACACTCATGATGTAACGTTACAGCTGACGTCTGTTTGCATGTGAATGCTGAGAATATTCTCTTTGAACAACACACACAGTTCATAACATCGTTGGCGGTTCTCCTCTAATGTGTTTCTCCGTGCGTTTATGGTCAATTGAGGGTTAATTGTAAAATACAAAAGATTTTTGTTTGAGGTTGTGGGCTCATGTTAAAATACCGACTAGTCTTTAAAAACAGGTCGGGCTTTTATGCTCCGTTTATAACAATGTGATTTTAAACATGAACACATATTGTGGCTCAAAACATACATAGCCTAGGTATGTTTTTAGGGCATCACCGGCGCGTGCTAGTGTTGGGTATCATAGGCGCCCAAAAATGCTTTCTCGCTCATCATCATCTTACTAGGTTATGAGGACATTCGCCGTGTTGTTGAGGGACCAGTTGAATGAATGAGGGCTTTTTAAGGACATGGATCTCTAGCTGCAATAGCTCAGTTTCGCTTGTACAGTTGTGTTACTCATGTTTGTCGGTGGATGCTATGCTGAATCATTCACTGAAATAAATTAGATTAATCGGTCCAGCCTAATACAATAGCGTCACATGAAACCTAATGCAGCGATGATGATCAGATGAATTCATGAAGTGGGCGTTGCTGTGCTCTACACGCCAAGTATCAGGATTACTAATGCAGAAACACTGGACATTTACATGCACAACTGCACAGCTTTCTTGAATATACACTCATCTGTTACATTAGCATTAATTATCACAATAATAAGGCTTGCATGTATAATGCATATGGACGTTAATATGCTACAGAAAAATGATATACTAGTCATTAATACTAAGGCTTTTACCAGAGACAGTCATTTAATAGTCATCAATAGACTTTAAAAAAACATAACTTTCTTTTTTCAGGGCCATTGATTCAACTGCAATAAATAAACTAGCTAAATATTGTTAGCAGATGTTTAAGTTGGAGTCAAAAAGGTTGAGAACCACTGACTTAAAGGGATAGTTCACCCAAAAATGAAAATTGTTGTTATTTACTAAGTAGGTAAAAAACAGCGATGCTGAACAAAGTGAATGACATACATGTAAATATAAGCATGAGCATTACCTATATAAAAACACAAATGTATTAAAAAAATGCCAAACAGTAAGGGAACATGCAAACACATTTTTCAAACCTGAGAAAATCTGAAGAATATCCTGATTGCTCTTTTTCATTTAATTACAATTAACAGGAGCTAAAGTGCATAAAATCACATAAAATCATAAAAATTTGATTAAAATGGTTCATACATTGGTTCAAAAGTCCTCTGGAGTATGCAGTAGCTTAGTATGACTGGAATTTAATAATTTGTTATTCAAATCTTCTCTGCAGCATTCATGAGAGTACTGTTGACTCAGCAAAAATCTGATCTGATTGAATCATAAATCCGACTGATGTTTTATTATATTTCAGTTCATTGACTCAGTCGTCCAGTTGCCATTTGATTAGCCTAATTAATATAGAATTTCAGTCTATGCATCTTATAATTCCAAAAGGCTGGAATATAGTTGTTTGGACTCCTTTTATGATACGTTTTACCAGGACATTTAAAAAAAAATTCTTATGGGTTTGATACTGAATTTTTGCTTTTTGATGAACGATTCCTTTCATTTTCTAGCCTGGTGTCTAACGTTGCAGGAAATTTGTCAATTATAAACCAATATAATTTTTAGTGCTGTCCTTGTTCTCAGCACAGTGAAAGTCTTGGTTTCAGTAGTTTAGTCAGCACACATGCAGCTTTCAGCATGGGCAGATTCACTTCAGATGAATTGTAATGAGGTGAATCACAGCTTTTGACAGTCATGGGTCTGTGATTTGCCATCATACATGAAGGACACAGAAGATGCTGAACTTGTTCTCCATCTGTTCAGTTAATCTTTTATCTTCTTTGTCAGACATTGAGGCATCGTGAACGTCATTCTACAGCAGTGATGTTAAGTACTATGCGGTGAATGTGATTTTACCAAGTGCAACATGTTCCTGGATCAACATCCATCATGCACATAGACGTTTATCCAGCACACTGTCTGTGATGCTCCGAGCTCTTTCCTCTTTGTGCCTCTGAGGCATCAAGGACTTTTGAAAGGCAGGCATCAGGGTCATGGAGATGTGGAGTCTATCTGTTCTGGGCAGACATCCAGTATTCCCAGATTCACACACTAACACTCTCTAGGGACCATACATGAAGAACCAGACTGCAGATTTCGGTGAAAAATGACGGTTTATCCCCATGATCCTATAGAACAAACGATTTGGAGAATGGATGGATGGATTTATCTTGTAGTGTCCTTTACATTTAGCACATTCAGACACGCTTTTTTTTTTTTTTTTTTTTTCACCCTCTGACATTTTCAAATAGTCTATTGAAGGAAAAGATCCAGTGAATGTACTTTTTTTACACTTATATTTTTTTAAAGAAATTATTAGTACTTTTAGAGGCCTAGGAAAGTTGCAATTTTCTACATAAGAGTCGACCACCATCATGTTGGCTGTCATTTTGAGTACAAGGTCACATGACTAATACGAACTTCTGACAAACTTATCTCAATCTCAAAATTTTCCAGAGTATTGACCTGTCCGAATACACACGCTTGCAGTTTATGCATTTGACCACTTGTCTACTTTCAAGACGTATTTGTGGTATTTGGCCCAAGTGTTAAGGGTTAGTTCACCCAAAAATTAAAATTATTTCATTAATATAGTTATCATTAATTTCTCACTCTCATATGGTTCCAAACCCGTAAGACTTTCGTTCATCTTCGTAACACAAATGAAAATCTTTTTAATGAAATCTGAAAGATTTCTGTCCCTCCATTGAAAGTCTATTCACCCAAAACTCTTGACGGTTCAAAATGTTCATGAAGAGAATGTAAAATAAATAAATTTGTTTACTGATACATTTTTATGTGAATAAGTTTTAACTTCCCTGTTTGCTTGCTTTCATCACTTTTTACTTCTCTTCTCGTGCACTGGTTACTATCTGAAATGCTAATCAGAGGGATTTGTATCACTGACTGACCGACACCAGTTCAACATGCTCAATTGGCCAATAAAGCTGACAGTATCTGTCTAGTGAAACACATAGCAAAATCTGAGCTGACAGATGCTCAAAGATGGCTCAATGATGGACAACCTTTAACTTGGTGTGTGTCAGAGCCTTTGAAGCCATCACTTCTACTTGTTACGGCAATAACTCATAAGATTTAGTTTTAGCTTTGTCTCTTACAATAAAGTTACTCATATGTCTGGGTCTGAATTAAACGGAGAGTTCACCTTCACCCACCCGCCCTCATGTCGTTCCAAACCCATAAGACTTCGTTCATCTTTGGAACACAAATGAAGATCTTTTTGATGTAATCGGAGAGCTTTCTGTCCCTCCTTTGACAGCTACGCAACTACCACTTAAGACACTTCATAAAGTTTATAAAGAGATCGTAAAACTAATCCATATAAATTCAAGCAGTTTAGTCCACATTTATTGAAGAGACACTATTGCTTTATGATGAACAGAATGAATTTAGGCTTTTATTCACATTTAAACATTGATCAGCAAATATAAACAGAGGCTCAACCAAACCTGCTTGACATGCGAGAACAAACCTCATTGGCTCTTGCTGAAGCTCAAACGTGCTGCGTAACATGAGAATGATCCTCATTGGTTCTTGCTGAAGCTCAAACGTGATGCGTAACACGAGAATGAACCTAATTGGTTCTTGCTGAAGCTCAAACGTGATGCGTAACATGAGAATGAACCTCATTGGTTCTTGCTGAAGCTCAAACGTGATGCGTAACACGAGAATGATCCTCATTGGTTCTTGTTGAAGCTCAAACGTGATGCGTAACACGAGAATGATCCTCATTGGTTCTTGCTGAAGCTCAAACGTGATGCCTAACTCGAGAATGATCCTCATTGGTTCTTGCTGAAGCTCAAACGTGCTGCGTAACACGAGAATGAACCTCATTGGTTTTCGCACGTCAAGCGAACATGCTTGAGCTTTTGTTTAGCACAAGTGATGTGTGCGTTGATGAATGTTTATATGTGAATAAAAGCCTGAATTAAATCTGTTCATCATATAAAGCGATCGAGTCTCTTCAGAAAACTTTAGACTAAACCACTCAATTCATATTTTTTAGTTTTACGATCTCTTTTGTCAAAGTGGTAGTTGCGTAGCTGTCAATGGAGGGACAGAAAGGGACAGAAAGATCTTCATTTGTGTTCAGAAGATGAATGAAAGTCCTACGGGTTTGGAACAACATGAGGGTGAGTAATTAAAAAACACATTTTTGGGTGAACTATCCCTTTATGTTTTACACACTTCATGTAGACTACTAGACACAGAAAGTAATTTCTGTCTAGTTTCCTCAATCTCCAGTTAGAAAGTAGCTGGAGTATCTACAGAAATGATCAACTCCTTGAGGACACTTTCACACTAAACATGTTCTTCCACTGAGTCACTCCAGCCCAAAAGTGAACAGAACAAAATTGGCGGGCACCACAGTGTATATGTGGACATGCTGACGGACAGCTGGCTGCTGTTGCGTAACACGGTGAAACTGAGACAGGGAGAGTAGGAGGCAGGAACCAGAATGATCTTCCCAGTCATTCAAGCAGGCTGTCAGCTTTAGGAAAGGTGGATCTGTAGACTTGCTGGTTTCTACATGCTTCAACCTGCAGCCAGGAAACTTCAGAGTGGAGTATTAAGAGAGATCAGGTGTGGCTGCGGTACATACTGCACTGAAGAAGTCACAGTCAGTTGAGTGAAATAAGCTGCAGGCATCTAGGTGGGACAGTGTTGCACCTGAATTCCTGTACTTTTATAGTATGTCCTGAATTAGATGAAACACTTCCGTCTAGACCGTTGATGAAGTGCGTTGTGCAGGCGTGTAGCTGTGTAGTATAAATGCATTTCCGTACATAATACATTTGACAAGTTGCCATTGTTCTTATGTTGTTGTTTTTTTTTTACCTGAGGCATAGTAAAACAAAGAACCACAAAAATAGTTCACGCTGGTGTTATGAGGAACAAACGTTCTGTGTATCTATAGCACGGTCACATTTACTCTTAGTGTGAATTTCCGTGGGCAAAATCCAGTCATTTCAAAAGGAATCAATACACAATCAGGAATTTTGCATAAGGTTGAAATTTTTCGATGCATATTTAACAAGTTTGTCACGCGGATTCGAAACTGACTTCTGAGGTGATGTGCTTCATATATTGCTACGTTATTGACAATAGACGATGGACCTTTCTCACCTGTGAAATAAATTTATTCATAAATTTTGCTAACTTGAAATTTTCTTTATATGACGATAGATAGTTCGCCTAAAAATTTCAATTCTGAAAATTGTTTACTCATCTTCATGTCGTTCCAATTATTTTCTTTCTGGGGAACACAAAAGTAGATAAAGTATTACCCTAAAATTTATATTTAAAAAAATGAGACATCCTACCTACTTGACATAATACGTTTTTGCATATCCTATAGTAGTGAAGTGCGTATATTTGGACACAGAGAGTGTCTCGCGAGTCGTCAGTACTTACAGGACTACATTTTGATTTCAGTGTTTTCTTATTTAGAAATTAACCTTGGAACTGTACAAATGCAGATGCCTCTAGCCATGCAAGATTGATATAATTGCTTTCCTAATTGTGACTGCGTGATTGTGCAACACAACATCTTATTGTTGCCTCAGGGGTTAATCAAAGCCAGCGGGCATTACTCTAAATTGTCTTTCCCTATGGTTAGGTTTTTCTTTCTGGTCAACTACTGGAGGAACAGTTTGAAAATAATTTTGCTGAGTAAGTTAGATCATTAGCACATGTGAACTCTATCGCCCCCTTGAGTACGGAGGTATGGTACCAAGAATAGCTATAACAGTACAACTTGCGATACAAATTTGACAGTTTAAAAGTGACTGGCCCTCTATTGTGAAGTCTGCTTTTGTGTATGTGTTTTCAAGAAATCATTTTCAGTGAATGACAGCATGTGGCAAACAGTTTTGTACGGCAGCCTTTTTACAAACACAAAGGTAAAGTCAATCGCACACCTGTCACAATACCCTTCATTCATTCTTAACCCATGACCGCCAGCGGCCTCTTCTTTGACAATGCAGTAGAACCGGCATGTGACAACTCCTGTCACACCTCCCTTTCACAGAAATGTGCACATTTACATTAGCCTACAAAGGTCAAGGTTTCACTCTGATGTGTGTAGTCGGTTTACATTAAGCCTCATTACTTCCTCTGTGGATTAAGACAGCCGTCAAACAACTATATCAGTTTTGCCTCAAGAAGTCAAAGAGGGTGACTTGAGTAAACCGTTCTGACAAACTTAATTCACGCTGTTGTTTCAACCGACAGTACATTCAGCGCTGTGTCAAAACAAGCTGCGAACATGCAGAACAAGTGATGGCCTTTTATACAGTCTCTCAATAGTGGCACAACAGTGTATTTTCTGTTTGGTCACTATAGTTACAGGAAACTACCACTTTTCTCCTGGATCCTACAGTGAAGGAAACAGACAGATATGGGGTCGTGACCTTGGATCTCAGCATGTGTTTCTAATGGATGGGCTTCCTTAATCGGCTGACTGGAATGCATGAGAAGAATGTATGGTTTAAGATGACAAGGAACTGAACCAGAGAACATTTACCATAATGCTCAAACCATCATTTATCACACTTCTGTCTGTAGTTCACGTATTACATTATAAAAATAAGTATTGCTGTCTTTAAATCATGGCAACACTTTCATTGTTTGTAATGTATAGATGTATAATGTAAAGTCTTTCTTTCTTTCTTTATAAAGCACATTTAAAAACAACCTTGGGTTGACCAAAGTGCTGTACATAAAATAAATTAAACATTAAAGGATTTACAAAGGGATAAAATACAACTACATAACATATTTTAAACAACATCTGTTCAAGGAAATAGGATCTAAGCATAGATTTAAAAACAAAAAAAGATGGTGCTGTTCGGATGGCTAGGAAGCCTGTTCCAGAGTGTTGGACCAGCAATAGAAAAAGCTCGATCACCACTGTGTTTCAATCTGGACCTAGGGATGGACAGCATTCCTAAATGTCCCGATCTGAGTGGTCGCGAAGATTTGTGTGAATGCAAGATAGACTGGTACAAGATTATGTAATGATTTAAGAACCAGGGTTAATATTTTGAATTCCACTCTTAATTGTATGGGCAACCATTGCAAGGAGATCAAGATAGGGTGATGTGCTGAAACTTACGTGAACTAGTCAGAAGCCTGGCCGCTGCCTTTTGGACCATTTGTAATCGCTCCATAATGACCGATTAATTAATCCCATAAAGTGTGGGGGAAAAGCCAAGAGATGCCATGAAGGCACAACAAAATGTTTCTAAATTTGCAGAAACAGTATGCAGTAGACCCAGTAAATCTCAATAAATAGTTACATTTATTAATAAATGTATATTTGTTTATATATGCATGTAGGGGTGGATGATATGACCCAATTCTTATTTCACCATGTGAGAAATTTTATTTCACGATAAAGATATATATCATGATATAGTTATTTTTTGTTATTTGATCTCATTTCTGTTATTAAAAACAAGAAAAAGGATACCAATTACAAACAATGGGACAAATACAATATAACAAAAATATGAATTAAACAAATTCAGTTTTTCAAGTACAATAGGTTTATTTAACATGAAGTTAGAATTAGTACAGAAATTTAATATGTAAAAAATAAAATATTGCTTAGTCTTCAGGGTATGAAGTAAATATTTTTATTAAACATTTTTATTTAAGCTAAAAAAAAGTTATAGTTATTTTCTCTTTTGTTTGATTCACATTAATGATACAGAGTAGCAGGTAAGTAATATATATATATATATATATATATATATTACTGTATTGTTATTGATTGATTGTTATTCTATTATTCCAGTTAGCAAGTCTAAATCTATTATTTCTATGAATAGATGATTATCTTCATTACGCTCTGCTTTTATAATTATATAACCTCATTCTTCTACCACAAATGTCAACTGGATGTAAACCATTGTCTCCAGCATCACCATTTGAGAATTATGAATACCTCCTCTGCTTATATGTATAAGTCAATACGAGCTGATATCGTTTGGTGACTGGCCGCCATGGCAACAGGCTTTTTGGATGTTGGCGGATGACTCCCTTTTTCTGCATATTTCACAGGAGTGGCCTTTACCTATTCCACATCACACACTGATGAACAGTCATAATACACTGAAGATAAATGAAAAATTCACTCCACATATCCCAGCGACCTTTGTGATTTGCACACTTCGATCTCTTGATTTGATTTATTAAATCCCATAACACTATTTCATTAGAAAGGTCAGGACAAAATGGATCGCTATTAAACTGATACATAAATCTGATTCCCTAATGTTTGAAAAAAAGTACTCCGTGAATTGAATTATGATTGCATTCTGGGCCTTAATGCTCTATATCTTGTCGGAAACCCTTTAATCCCAGCGAATTTATCCTATGAAAACAGTTGTTCAGAGTAGGTATGTTTGCATCAGGTCAATTGTTTGACCAGGATTAAACCTTGAATCTCATCTCTCTCCGCATACAAAAGAGCTTTAGAGAGCATTAACAGGAAATAATATGTAGATTTGATGGTCAAGTCACATTTATTTATATAGCGTAATAGAATAAATTATAGTATTATTAAAGCTGCAGTCTGTAGTTTTTCCTCTTTGTCGCCATCTCTGTTCAAAATCTGCAATTGCAGTTATTCGCGGAATTATAAAATTTACGTGGGTTGTGCCTCGGCACGGCACAGCGCGGATGAATCCAATGTTTTGAGGAGAATATGCGGCTGTCAGTCACCGCACGGTGTGGATACTGGCATTCAGAATCACAGATTCTACTTTTTGGAAGTATGATCAACATAAGAATTTTCACCAGAAAATGTCATCTGAACAAGTAAGTAACATACACGAAATAAAGCATTGCAGTAAGTCGCGCTGATTAAATCTAACGATCGCTTATCATATCACGTCAAACCGTGCAAATTATACTTTGTTCTCAAATTGTTAATGTTGACAACATCAGCATTGCGTGACTACATTTAATGCCCTTCCGATATTATCCATGTTTTCGCATGGGCCCGGTTGCAGTCTCTTTTTTTCTGTAGCCACTCCGAAGTCCTAAGTCTTTTGCATTTTACAACAGGTGAATCTCCACTGGTGATTGTCGTTTGAACCTTTCTGGATCTGCCATCAAATTAATGAGTTTAATTATATCAAGTGCTGTGAGAAAAGGCTATAAATCTCCACCTCCAACATCCTCACACGTAATATAGCCTACTAGCCGACACACCTTAGCTGTGTCCCAATTCAGGGGCTGCATCCTCCAAAGGCCGCATTTGAAGGCCGATTGCGTCACAGCGGCGCGACGAAGGCTTTCCCAATTCGAAGGATCCTTCGAATGCGGCCTACCGTTACTGTTGCCAAGTCTGATGTTTTCCTGCGGAATTGGGCTACTTTTAAGTCGTTGCTGCGGGTCTCTTTTTCTAACTCTTTCTCTAACTCTTTTTCCGTGAGTTGATTTCCACGCCAGTAAGTATGATTTTACTCCCCCAAAAGATCCCTCATATTCACCCGACGGAGAAAAGCCGATGGGCTTTTTGGGCTACTTTTGTTTTACAGACCGGTCAACCCTGCCTACCATTCTTCTTTCCCCGGGCTGTGACATGCAAAAACATGCAAAACTGTCCTATGAGCTTAACTCAGCAGGACAGCGGCTCTCCAGGACCGAACATTGCCTATCCCTGAACTAGAAGACATATTTTTAGTGTTGCTAAATTGTTGCTAGCTGTGTCCCAGGAGTTGTTCAATGGGACGGTCTGGTTTTTGTCGCCTAGCAACTGTGACGAGCGGCAGTAACATTTGTACTGGACTTTTTAAAATGATAACTGCCTAAAAACAAAATCTAAAAATGTTCACCATGGTCAATTTACAGTATGTAGGCTACATAGTAAAGTCTAAAGAGTATAAACCAGCCTATATAAAATCACATGCTGGTAACATATAAGTCAACATTTTAACCTTTATTATATATTTTTCTTTAATTTTTATCATTCGATACATTAGATTACTCGATTAAATTGAAATCCAAAACTTACATTTAATAGTGTAATCTGGCAATTTCGTCTCCGGCGCGCAATGAATTCTGGGGTAGGCAAGGCTGCGAAGGATCCTTCTGATGTATCCTGCATTCACGTGAAAAGAAGGACGCATTTGCAGGACGCATTTTGAAGGAGCCTTCAAAGGACCTTTGAATTGGGACAGCCTTCATCATGAGACGGTGACGCAATCGGCTATACTTTCCCCTTTAAACGAGTCTCGTTGTGTCCTTTGAAGACTGCGTCGGCCGCGCACTACGAAGGACACAACCTTCAAAGGATGCAGCCCCTGAATTGGGACAGAGCTAATCTTTATGTGTACAGATGTTACGCAAAGACATGCTTGAATGTCTCGCGAAAATCCACCAGTATGACTGGAATTAAAAACTATATTTTGGATAATTTTTAACCCAATAAAGTTACGGACAGGAGAATTAATTAAAGCTACACTGTGTAAGATTTTCTCCCATCTAGCGGTGAAAGTTGTATATGACTATCAACTGAATATTACTTTCTAGCCAATCCCATTCCGAGGGCGTTTTAACTCCTACGGTGGCCGTATTATTCCAGACGTCACCCTTGGAATCGGCTACGCCAGCATTGTCAGATTAGGCTACATTGTGTACAAAGTTAAAGCAATGAAAAATAACAAAAATTTACAGTGCCCTTTGATATAGCCTACAAATGGCACCAGTAAAACTATTCATCGCCTGTGAACAGTCGCAGCACACAGATTTATGTTACAAGGTAAACAATCCTTTTTCATCATTGACGCGAGGAAAAGTATCCTAGACGTCGTTCTAGCGTTTTGCACACCCTTGTTATAGCCAAGCAACTATAAAACTTCGAATTTACACAAATAGGCTGAATTACCTGTCGAGAAGAAAGCAGGCAACTTCGGTGTCCCTTTATAAAATCCTTGCTTCTCATGAGCTCTTTCCATCTTGGAAAAGCCACTCCAATATTGACTTTGGTCTTGTTGATTTGCCTGTCGCATTGTTTTTTTAATTCTCTCTTTCGCTTCCTTGGCGACTCTGTTACATATCCTTGAGAATAGGCGTGATCCTCCATCTTCAACAGGCTTTCAAATCTGCCGGCAGTCGCGAGTAATCTCCCCCTCGGATTCGTCACCGTGCCACTGACTGTAAAAGCGCGAAAGGCGAAGCTTGAAATTCCAGGTATGTCCCTCTTTGGCTAATGTATTTTCAAGATGGAGGTGCAACATGGCTGCCGCCATTCGAGCAACTCGCTCGTATGTATTCTGAATGACAAATTCTACGCTTACGAGAATACTTGATTAGTTGGTGGAAGTAATTACACATGAATGAGCACATATAATTTTGAAAGAACAGATTGTTTTTTGTTAAGAACCAACTTAAAAAATTACACAGTGTAGCTTTAAAATATTGATGGTAATAGAAAGCAAACAAACATACTCTGAAGGGAATCCTGTTGCATTTGTTCTTCTGAGTTCGTAGTGCAACTTGTACATATAGTTGCATATATGGGTCAGTGAAATATCAGAGTGTCCATGATAAAGGAAAAAACTAGTTTTAAACATGTGGCAAGTCCTTAGAAATAAATTCTTTGTATTCATGTTTGTTTAATTTTTTTTTTCTTCATTGAAGCTTATTGTATTATGTAGAGTAGATATTATGTGAGAGAGATTGACTAAGGGAGTATGTTTACATTATATATGTAACAACATTCTCGCCAAAAAACACTTAAAACTACATTCCGTGACCACAACAACAGTTGTATTAGTAAAATTATGGTTGTTTGCTCGTCCGCCATGATAATCTCTGGTAGAAATGCTGTGAGCGGAGTGATACTGATCGCATGGGTGGAAAAGGCTCTCAGTGTCAGCCAATCAGAATCGAGAACCATAACCATATATGTATATATATATATATATATATATATATATATATATATATATATATATATTACAAATTCCACAAATATTACTGCCTTTTTGGGGAGTTGCACCACATGACATTTTAACCTACAACCTGAACTAAGTTGTGCCTTGTTATAAAAATGTCAAATCATTTGATCTGAAATCTTGACCTTTGCTGAAATATTTGATGTTTGTTTTTCTTCTGCATGTTGGTCATATACCACATGACTACAATTTGGCAGAATTTTTTTGTTCATAATATTAAATTAGTTTCTTTAAAAATATTTTTTCCCCCTAAAAATAATAATTGAAGATCGTGTCAAACTACATTTAAGGCGGTTGTCTTTTTAAGAATTATATTCATTTAATAAAGCTTTTGTCCGTTATATGATCAGAACAGTTATACCATCCTGACAAAAATATCAGAATTAAGTTTAATTCAGAAAATAAAACCATGCTCATCATAGGATTTTATTGAGTTTCTGAATAAAAAAATAGGACAAACACATGAACATCATGTCATCTACTCGTATTGGCCCTCCATATTTTTGTTTCATAAAGTCATTACACTTAGATTTATTTGACAATCCAACATTCAGGTTTCCACCATCAGTCAGTATACCCAAGCGTTCACTATAAATCAAACCCAAGAGGAAGAAAGACTTGTAATAAAGTTACAACTCAAAGATCTGTTTTTCTTGAGAAAACTGTTCCACTCTGACTTAAGCACATGCTGGGAATAACAGGACGTCCTCTTTCATGTCAAGATCATGAGAAGGCCAGTGAAAAACTTCAAAGCATAATGAGAAACTGAGATGTCACTCTGCATGGTCTGCTGTCTGAAATATTTAGTGGTGGTTAGCGAAAGGAGTTTAGTGTTTATAATTTTGTCAGGCTTTGTAATTATGATTGGTGTAATGATCTAGAACTCATGAAATATTTTTCAGAATGGGGACGAACAAACTGTCCATCACTTTTTCATCATCTATGCATGTGTTGATGTCTCCAAATGCAGCTTAGTGGTCATTGATCTCCACAATAAGACCAATGTCCATTGGCATAGTCCATACCTGCCTCATTCAGAATAAACATGTTGGGCAATTTGGACTTTCCATTCCATTCCAATGGATTACCCATTTCTTGAACTGTCTACATGCTGCGTCTCGCAGAACACATTTTGGAGATTAGGGAAACATGCAGACAGATAAATGCATATTTTCATTGCGCCACGTTTGGATTGTTGTTATCTCTTTAGAGAGATATACCTGTCTGTTGTTCTGTTATTGACTTCAGTTCAAGCTCAGTGAGTCAGCTAGTCCTGAGATCACATAAAATAAATTGGGTCATAATTCACTCACCCTCATGTCATTACAAACCTGTATGAATTTCTTAATTTTGTGGAACACAGAAGGTATTTTGATAAATGTCTCAGTCCGTACAACGGAACTTAATGGGTTCCGATGTTGTTTTGGACCCCATTGACTTTCATTATATGCACACAAACGGTTGAAACATTCTTCCAAATATCTTCTGTTGTTATCCACAGAAGGTTAAAAGAACACAGCAGAAGCACAACCAAAGATATAACAGAAACCAGAATGGTCAGATACTAAAGACAGTGAGATCTATTATCTCCTGTATCTTCGCAATCTATTGACACTATGAAGGTGTACATTGTCGCTGTTTTGGCAGGAGACTCCTTATCCGGTCCTACACAATGCCTAAAGAATCTAGTGACTCATGACAGTGATGTCTGCTGAAAGAACCTTGTTAATCTTGGTTGTATACCCATATCTCTACTATAAAGGGCTCATTGTAGCTCATCCAATCAATTCCTGACTAGTCCTGCATTTGTTTTTGGTGTTGTATATCCTCTTTCGATCAGGGGTACATCAGCTTACTGAAGTAAAATAATGCCGGGTTCAGTACAGCATCAACCCCTGCAGCTTGTCTGGGCCTCCCCTCTGGTTTAGTGCCCTTGACACCTTCCCGGTAGGCCCATAAATGAATCCCGGGATGTCCCGACAGAAAGACATGTTCCTTTTTTTTTTTTGGTCCTCTACGATGGATTCCGTCACATCTACGACATTGACCAATAGGAGCACAGAAACTCTTCCATACACAGCTTTTAAACATGGTGAAACGAAAGAATGACTATGGCATTGGTGCTGCTAAGTTGAATTATGCAATGGAGGAAAGGTTTGTATAGCTATGCAACAATACTCGTACGCACATGATGTGTCCTCAAGGGACGACCACGACAGAGTGAAAAAAGATAAATGCTGATGCTTCAGCAACCCGGTGAGTACTGGAATTAGCATTAAGCTAATACTTCAGTTGTTTGTTTACGCTCTTGTGTCCGGAAGTCAGTCACTAATTCCACCTTCTTGATGACATCACGCATGTCGTTAAAGACAGCAAGAGGTGATTGGTCAGGAAGCAACATTTAGTCTTGACATGTTTCTTGTCCATGACACGACAAGCATTTAGCAGTCAAGATAGCATAATCTGACTCTGACTATCATAACAGACAAAAATATACGTAGTGTAGTCTGAACCCGGCATAAGTTGGGAATGCATATTGACTAATATTCCTGGAATATGCATGAGCATGTGCTGTTATAGCTGCATTAAAGCTGTTAGTTTTGACTTCAGTTAAGCGGTTTGTGACTTTTCTGCAGTTTCACAGACAAGGTTTAAGCCTGTAGTCCCAGACTGAAGTGCATGATTGAGCTGTTTAAACTGAAAGCAACTTGCTCTGATATATCTTAAAATGTGTCAGTGCCATTGTTTTGTCAGATGCACACCAATAATGTTATTTCTAAGGCATGTTTATAAAAGCTGCTTAAATGTCCTTATTGAACTTCCTACTACTGGTTTAATCTAAGCCCTTTTAAAAGTCCACGACACCAAGCAACTCTATTATGGACGATTATTTCCCACAAACCACTGACAAAAGTACACATAACTCGCTTATCTGTCCCACGAGAACCCTGTAAGTACTAGTTTTTGAGTGTCCTGTTTGTGGACAGGAGGAATTTGAATTCCTGGTTTATATCATTTTTAAGTGGTTCTGGTGATAATAAACCGCCATATCTATGTCTGGGTTTTCCTCTTTTTTTGCAGCTATTGCCAGTTGTATCTTTTTTTGATTGTTGCTTCTGATCTGTTTTATTTATAGGCTTGTGACAGATTCATTTCTGGGTCACTGGATTGTGTGTCCCTCTTGAGCAGTTTATGAAAACATGTTTGTGGATATAACCTCTGATTACTTCTCAGATCAAGCGCTGCATCTAGGGCTCTTTGCTCTGTGTGAGTGTCTCCAGATCACTGTGAAGGATACCAATGAATAATTTCATTTTTTTTAACTGTATAGCTAAGACAAGCATCAGTACTACTTTTGCTCATTTTTGGATTAATTTTTGGAACATATATCTAATCATGAGTGTAAAACTAAACCCGTACCACTCCATGTTGCTCAGATTAGTGGTCAACCGATATGGATTTTTCATTTAGGGATGTACGATACCTCAAATCATGCAGTATTCACTTAAAAGACATTAAAAACTGAAATATAGGCCTGCAAGAAGCCACCCAAGCAACCACATAGCAAAGCTTGCACATTCTTATACCTCTTCATGGGTTGACATGTTAGTCAGTTTTGATTTATATGCTGTTTAATGTTTGATGATCGCGTTATTTAACATGTAAGCAATGCTTTTGTCGCTTGTTTCTGCTTCTTCTTCTCCTGTGTTTTGATCCAGAGATTCTTTCAGAAGATGTGTAATAGCGCCCCCTACCGTATAAGAGTGAAAAGTGCCATTGGTGCGGAAAGAGTTAACTGTTTACTATTTCTTAAATACTTGGAAGCTGAAACTTGCAATTATGGTTAAGAGGATTACATTTCGCACACGCGCTTGAGGTGTTTGGCCAATCACAACGCACTGGGTCAGCTGGCCTATCAGAGCACTCTGAGTTTTTCAGAAGGAGGGGCTTTGTAGAAATCAGAGCGTTTCAGACAGACTGGGAATAGAGGAGATGCAATAATTTACAGTATATTTTGACCATTAAAGCATGTTAACCTATTCTGTTACACACAATACACTAAACAATGAACTTTTAAAATAGCATCATATGACCCCTTTAAAATTCGTTTTTGTTAATTGAAATAATCATTATTAATTACTAAAACTAAAAATGTAAACTAAGAAATGTTTAAATGAAATGTAAATTAGTCAGTGAGTTCAGTCAGGTCATTGTTATTGTTAACTAAAACTATTTAAAATTGTTTTTGTTCTTTTAAATAAAATAAAAGTAAATATGAATTACCAAAACTTAAATAAAAATAATTTAAAGCTAAATAGAAATATTTAAAAGAAACAAAAATGCATAACAAAATGACTAATACTTAAACTAAAATAAAAATAATAAATGCTTATTATAAATATTAAATACTATACTAGTATATAAATAATACTAAAATGACTTGTGCAGCAAGATGTCAGGTTTTAAGCAAAACTTCATTATTTACTATGACATCATCCTGTATTATGCAGAAAAGGAAGCCAAATGGAAAATGAATGTACACTTTCAGGGCTTCAAACCAAAACAACTGGTTTTGTCTGCCACATCGTTCCCACTGCAGTTATTTAGCATTTCGAAACCGTTGCACGTGAAAACATGTGATGGTGTTTGAAACAAACCCATACTGTCTGTAGCTTTCAAAAATGCAGCTCGTACATTATTGATTGTTGTTGTTTTTGGCCACAAATGAATCACCTAAATGTAGGAGGTGAAGAGAGTGATATTGGCGTGATGTAGACACGTTTGATGCAATATTGAGAGATTTTCTGGTGGTTATGAAAAGGCCAATATTTAATTCTCAAGCAGATATAGTCCTGAGCAATATCTTATCAATACTAATCTTATATAAATGTTGCATATAGTGCGTTTGCAGCAGAAGAGCTAAGAATGAAGGGATTTGTGATGTAATTTCACAACTAAAGTGTTTAGATGTTTTCATATAGCAAATGTGGAAAAGTGGACCAGGAAATTCCACGACTATGATGCAAAGTTATGTTTTTCCCTATAGTGATCTGTTTCATCATCTTTAAATAGCAACTCCTCCACATTTAATAATACCAACAAGTGATGGTGGTTGGTTATGGTCACTGGCCCACACATGTATTTAGGCGTTTTCTCAGCAATGCTATGCAGTGATTGTCAGGCTGTCTGTTAGACTTCTAAGTTTTCCTTCACCTATTGGCTGCCAAAGCTGTTTTTGTGTTTAAAAATCTGGGAGATATATATAGTTTCTCTCTCAACCTCAGTATTCTCTTCAATCTCAGTATTTATGTATTTGTTCTGAAATATCTTAGAGTGATCAATCATAATAGCCTTTGAAACCGCTAACAGTGCAAATTAAATGTCATTTGAATTTATTTCTATGGTAGATTACTGTAATCAGGCTGAATACGCCACAGATGACTTACCCAGACCTCACAAAAAAACAAAGAAATTTGTTTAACACAGTATGAACCTCTTCTGTGGGAATTTGACAAGACCAAAAGGATGTTAAGCTGCGCAATAGTAGCACATTTTCCAGAGCTTCCACGGCTGTCAGTTTTAGACGACATGGTTTAAGAGCAGGTCCTGGCAGACCAACGGTGGAAAATTAGAACAGCTGAAATATTGTCGTTCTTCTAATGGATGGTCTCGCAGGTGGGAAGGAAGTAAACGCTTGATATACTGCATGCTCGCGCACTCTGATGCCTCAGTTCAGAACCAGCTCATGTATCCTTAGAGAAACTGGACTGGACCCGGTATGTAACAGTGGACGACACAGCTTGATTATATCTTGACCTTGGCAGGAAGAGAGAGAAAGAGAAAAAGTGAGTGTGTTTCTTGAGGAAAGGAATGAGTTACTAAAGTGAAAATTGGCAGCCAGAATTTCGTAGTCAAGCTTCTGAAGTACTTCAAACCATTTTATTGCATTTTATGTGTTCCCTGAAGTCCACTTACTGGTAGTCAAGGTTTTTTTGTACCAAAAAAAGTCGTAGTTTAGTTTTGGGTCAAAGACTTTACCCCCCACCCCCCCCCCCCCCCCTACACATACTTTAACACATTAAAGTCATGTGTTACAATTACCATGAAAATAAGATAATAAATGATCTTATCTTGAAATTTCAGATCGTTTGACCTTTTAATGACAAGGCATGGTTAGTTCAGGCTGTAAAGTGTCATGCGGTGCAACTCCCTCAAAACTTGATGATATTAATAAATAAATAACGCATAATATTTGTAAAAAAAAATACTTTACCATGAAAATATATATTGAGATGTCTTCAAGGTGTAAGGGAAATATGGAAAATATTAGGCTACTTGTTACTCGATGATTACACCAAATGACATTCATTAAGTTGAAACTTTTGTTTGGTATAAAAGTTTTTTTTTTAATCCAGATGAAGCCAACATAAATATTAAGGGTATATTTCTAAGAACGTGGTTTAAACTAGATTACTTTTTCCCTTTTCATTATCATTTCATTAACCCTTTAATGAACAGGCTGTTTTGCTACTATACCTTTAAGATCTCTATATGTAAATGTCCTCTTATGTTTGGCTAATCTCCACATAATGGGGACATAGTTAATCATGGTTTGGGCTAAGTTGCTGAATACTAACAGACGTTAATATGTAAACATCGACTATCATATTCCTACCGCTCTCACGGTTCTGACGCATCTTCCTGAATAACATGCTATTGAAAATAACTTGAACAGAATTACTAAGGTTTAACATTCCTAGCCGTATGAATGGTGAGAGCATGCCTTGAACTCCATCCATCTGAGAGCATCTGATGTTTACTGGGATTGAAACACAACCAATTGTGCTGAGGCTTTAGTTCTCAAATACGCAAACAGACTTTGATGCATATTTTCCCTATAGCTCCTAAAGACAGATACACTGTTGTTCTGTCCCTGTGGAAGAACATGCATCCATGTGCATCACAATCACGCACATACACACTGTCATATCAGGTTTATGTGTTCTTCCAGAAACGACAGACCACCCTCTGAGTTTATGTAAACCTTCACGAAAAGAGGACGAACACGTGTTTCCTCATCTCTGGCTCATAAGAACCCAATCCATCTCTAATAGCCAACATCCTTATAGCATTTCCATTTCTACTGGAAAACTTCATTTTATACAGCTCGACAGCTTATTTTATGTGTTCACATTTAATGTGAAGAGCATCGCACCAGATTCCAATGTGGTTAAAAAAAAGAAAAGAAAGTCGAACATTTAGGTATCAAATAGAGCTGCACGATTCTGGATGAATTGAGAATCATGATTTTTCTTTTTTTTCAAACAGAGATAACATTCTCCCATGATTCTGAACAGACAACTAAACAAAATATGGCAGATTGGTGTCACACATCCCGCACTTAACTGTATTTTCATGATCATAGTGATAGTTTCTCTTTATTTCGCCAGTCTGGAAGGCATGCTGTCCTCGCACTAACCAATCAGACCACAGGTACCGCCCAAAATGCCGCAATAACCAATCAGAAAAAAAAAACATTTTTTTAAAGTTACGGCAATCATCGTTTTCATGATTGATTGTCGCTGTCATGTCCGAGTGCTCGAGTACATCCCTATTAACCACTAATGTACATTTAAATGAATCATTTATTGTGCACATACATGATTTTACATTGTGCTGCTTATTAAAAAAACGTGCTGTGTTAATGTGTAAAATGTATATTTTCAAAATTAACTAGTTGGTGGGTTGTTTGAATGACTGGTTAACTAATCGGTCTGTATAATGAAGCAGGTTACATGCACATACATATTTTTATATTGTACTAAAGATTTTAAAAATACCTGCATGTAATTAAAGCTGTAATTAATTTCTGTTATTACATCTATAATTACACTGTTCACTCTTCCCTTACATCTGTGGGGTTACAAATTTAAAATCTGTTTAAGATCTGAGGATACATAACATCACATAAAAAACTAAGGGGAAGAACATTGTAAGTAGAATTTTATGGTAAAGATTATGACATCAGAGGAATGATTCTGTTAAGAAAAGATTTTAGCAAGAGGTTTCTGCCAGTCCTGTTCTCTTTACCTTTTGTCATTAATGGGTCTGTCCCATTCTTTGAATAGTTATGCTGATTGGATTAGGACTGGTAACACTCTGGGAGTCTGGGACGGGTTACTGTACCTGGATACTTCATTGGCCCACTAAAAATCTATATAAACTACAATTTATCATTGCCTTAGTTAGGCTTCGTGTTCTCAATAAATATCCTGCTGAAGAGACAACCGAGTCTCCTGGCCTTCACTTCTGAGTTTCCTACACACCTTACCCACTCTTAAACCCAACCATACCTCTCCCTAACCATACCTGCATCCCGACTCAACAGCAGCAAGTGTTTTGCGATTCAACAACACAATAAGTACATTGTGCCTAACATTTTTTTTATGTAAGTACATAGTATTTAAAGAGACCTAATATAAAGTGCGACCCAACATTTTATTTGAAATACAAATGAACTACCACTTGCATGATCTAATCAGCAACAGTAATACAATATAAAATACTGACTGAGTATAAAATACAATATATTAGAGAATGAGTTGTTTGTCATTCGCAGTGCTTTGCTCAAGTGAGAAGGTCTTTGAACAGTTTCAGGTTATCAAATGGATTTAAAAATCTTTGAAAACCCCATATTGGTCATTCACCATCTATATCACTTCTCTCACTTTCTCTCTTTGGCTGTTTTGGACAGTGCTAAAGATTGCTTCCTCTCGGGGCAGCTCTCACAGCGAGGAGCAACGTGTCAAGGCTTATCCGTCTGCTCCAGGTCCCCGTGCCAAACACAACACCCCGCTAAGAGAATTAGTCTCTCGCGCCAGAGTTCTGGCACTGTCCAGTCAGAAAAGTTACATGTTGGCCAGAGCTTCTCTCTGAACTTCCTGTGAGTTGTCTGTCTGTCCCAAGAGAGCCATCCAATGCTGCGTCTATTGCCAATGGACTGAAACTGATGTTTGGTTTTGTTTGTGAAGGAATTGTTCTTCAGGCTCTTTTCTCATTTTTTAGACAGTATATGTCTTCCAAAGCTCAGATCAGTCGCTGTTTCTCAGGATTAAGATCTAACGCTTGATGTGCGCATTCTTTCAGGGATTCT